>AWWV01009997.1:0-97927 GCA_001974805.1 Corchorus capsularis | reverse complement strand
AAACCCCATCTCAGTGAGGGAAGTTGCAGTGAGGGAAGTTGCAGAGATTTCTGAGTCTGACAAAGGACTAAAAGCTTTTCTTGAATGGAAAAAAAAGAAAAAAACATTCGATCATCAAATCACAACTTCCAACTGAAATTGATAGATAGATCATACACCATATATATTCAGATAGGTGGGTTTTTAGAGCAGTAAATGGCTTCCACTTTCTCTTTAGGCTATAACAAATCCTAACTATAAATCATTAAATTTTTTTCTTTCTCAATTCTTTCTCTTGTTGTAAGCAAAAATAAAAACCCAAATCTTCATTTTTTTTTTGCAGTGTAGATGATGATGAAGCACGTGCACACTCAGATTACCATCACACCAGGTACCCAATATTATTATTAACTATTACTATAATCAATTATGTTCCTTTCTTTCTCTCTCTCTCTTTCAATTTCTCAGTACCTTGATCCCTCTCTCTTTTTCTCCTATATATAAAAACCATAGCTTTCTTCCATATAACTCTCCCTTTCTCTTCTTCTTCCTAAATTTTCATGGTTTCCAAGCTCTCTAAAGAGGACTACTATTATGAAGTAGAGAGAAAACAAACAAGTAAACATGGCTTGTTTTCAAACATTGAACCAATCACAATTACTTCTTTTCTTTCTCTTGATTTTTCCAGGATCCACCACTTGATCATCTCAACTCCATCATCAATATCTTCATCTTCCCATTTATCCCTTCATCAGCTATAATACTCTAACGTCTAAACCAAAACAAACAAAATTACCCTCTTTCCATTTTTCTCTCCCATACCATAATTCTTCATCAAAACCAAGTCTTTCAAATGGGTTGATTTCAATTTCAAACACCCTGGATTGACTGTGAAGAAATATTAATAATACTAATAATAAGGTACTAATAAACATGTGTAAGTTTGGTGTTCTATGTATATGTATATATTATTGTGATTGATCATTGATGTTATGGATGGATCATTTTATTTTATTTTTTATGCTTATGCAATAAGTGCTAATCTATATATGCTTTCGTCTTTCTTTTTTTCTCTTTTCAGTGAAGTGAAAGCACAGAAAATAACATAGATTTTTGCAAAGTACTCTCGTGAAAACAAATAAACATCATCCGATGGCGACGTACTTTCATGGGAACCCTGAAATCCAAGCACCTGACGGTCTTCAAACCCTCGTACTTATGAACCCTGCCTATGTTCAATACTCCGACACCCCTCCTCCGCCGCCAAACAACCTCGTTTTCCTCAACTCCAACCCTGTCACCTCTCCTCACGGCGCTCCATCTCCCCACCACACTCAGCAATTCGTCGGCATCCCTCTCCCGGCCTCGGCCTCCTCCGGCGCCACCCAAGACCCTACTTCCCACGACATCTCCCCCTTGCATGGTCTCGTCCAGCGCGTCCATTACAACTTGTACAACCCTATTGACCCTTCTGGAGGAGCGCGTGACACTCCACGCGCTCAACAGGGGCTCTCTTTGAGCCTTTCTTCTCAACAGCAGCCCGGTTATGGATCCCAGGCTCAGGCGGTTTCCGGTGAGGATATCCGTGTGTCGGGCGGGTCGGCTTCTTCGGGTTCCGGGGTTACTAATGGGGTGTCTGGTATGCAAAGTGTGCTTTTGAGCTCAAAGTACTTGAAGGCTGCTCAAGACCTTCTTGATGAGGTTGTTAATGTTAACAATAGTGGGATTACCAAGGCTGAATTTGCTAAAAAGGGTAGTGGAAATAATAGCAATAGCAGTAAGGCTATTGGGGAGTCGCCGGCCGCCGGAGATGGCTCCGGTGGTGGTGAGGCTGATGGGAAACGCCCTGCCGAGCTGACCACGGCTGAGAGACAGGAAATTCAGATGAAGAAAGCTAAGCTAATTAGCATGCTTGATGAGGTATGGTGGCAAATTATTATATTGATAATAATAATTATCATATACTATGTGTATGTATATATAGAGTTCTATATCGTATGTGTTTTGGTAGGTTTGGTTTGATTTTTTGAAAGTGAAAGTGTGTAAGAAAATAAGTTTTGTTTCTTGGGAAAGTTGTGTTTTTCAAGGAAAATATTGTTCTAATTATGGGGAAAAATAAGCCAAAGTCTTTATCAAATTGAGTTGGATGATATAATAATAGCAAAAGAATCATGAAAACCACCATGATGAAAGTTACTTTCATTGAGTCATCCAAACTCAAATTTTAATAATTTTCAGCTCTTTTCGTTTTAGATGTCAATTTTTCAAAAAGAAGCTAAAGTCTATGGATTTTTCCTTGAAACTGAAAAACCAAGTTTGATTTGGACTTCAAACTTGTGTGTCAAGTTCTTGAAATCTGGTTTTCAACATTGAATTTCAATAGTAATCTTTAATTTTCACCCATTTTTTCCAGGTTGATCAAAGGTACAGGCAGTACCATCACCAGATGCAGATTGTAATTTCTTCATTCGAGCAAGCAGCTGGAATTGGCTCTGCTAAAACATACACAGCTCTTGCTTTGAAAACGATTTCAAAGCAATTTCGGTGTTTGAAAGATGCCATAACTGGTCAAATCCGAGCTGCAAACAAGAGTTTAGGTGAAGAAGATTGCCTAGGAGGGAAAATTGAGGGATCAAGACTTAAGTTTGTGGATCATCATCTTCGACAACAGAGGGCACTTCAGCAATTGGGAATGATCCAGCATAATGCTTGGAGACCCCAAAGAGGTTTACCAGAAAGATCAGTTTCTGTTCTTCGAGCTTGGCTCTTTGAACACTTTCTCCATCCGTAAGTATATTTGTTTTTCAATACCCAAATTTGAAAAGATTCCTTCAAAAGTTCCTAAATCCGGAATTCTGAAATTCCTTGATTTGCATTTCAGGTATCCTAAAGACTCAGACAAGCACATGCTTGCAAAGCAAACAGGGCTTACTAGGAGCCAGGTAAAGTCTGAATTCTGGTTCTTTTTTTATTTTTTTGGTACCCCATCTAGTATCCTGACTAATCCGGATACGACCTGTGTCGCGCACCTGGTTTTGGTAGGTGAGTCTATCAATGGGGTAGCTGCGTATGCAAGGTCTCGAACTTGAGTCCTGCTTAAGCTGGAACCCACGTTGGTCTAAATTCTGGTTTCTGTAGCATTGTTTATTTGTTTTGTCCCAATTGTTGCATGTCTAATTCCAGGATGGATTTTGTATGATAATTCAGGTGTCTAATTGGTTCATCAATGCTCGAGTTCGGCTTTGGAAGCCAATGGTTGAAGAGATGTACATGGAGGAAATCAAGGATCAAGAACAGAATGGTTCAGAGGACAAAACAGCAAGCAAGAGCCAGAACAATGAAGATTCAACATCCAAATCCACTGCTCCTGACAAAACCCTTGCAAATGAGAAGAGTTTCAACTCCAAACAGGACCAGAATGCTTCTTCAATGTCCATTTCCACCGGACCAACATCTCCCATGGCAGGAAATATCAGAAACCAGTCAGGATTTTCCCTCATGACATCAGAATTGGAAGGAATCACCCAAGGAAGTCCAAAGAAACCAAGGAGCAATGACCTGTTGCAGTCCCCAAGCAGCATAAACATGGATATTAAGCAAAATGAGGCAAACAATGAGGTTTCAATGAAGTTTGGTAAAGATGGGTACTCATTTATGGGAACAAATACTAATTTCATGGGAGGTTTTGGTCAATACCCAATTGGAGAAATTGGAAGGTTTGATGCAGAACAGTTCACTCCAAGGTTTTCAGGTAATGGTGTTTCCCTTACTCTTGGCCTTCCTCATTGTGAAAACCTCTCCTTATCAGCAACTCATCAGAATTTTCTCCCAAACCAAAACTTGCAAATGGGGAGAAGGTTGGACATTGGTGAACCAAACGAGTTTGGTGCAATAAACCCTTCCTCACCTCACTCTTCTGCTGCATATGAGAGCATCAACATTCAGAACAGAAAAAGGTTCGCGGCGCAATTGTTACATGACTTTGTTGCCTGATGATGATGAATATGGTTTTATACTAGAAGCAATTTGGATTCAACAAGGGCTAGAGGAAATGGTTTTAGGGGGTCCTGTTTCACTATTTCTTGGTCTTCTTATCTTCATTTTTCTGTCCACTAGGGAACAAGGAAAATGCATATGGTAGTGTAAAGAAAGAAGAAAATTTACCTAGTATAGGTTTATACTTTGCATAGAACAATTGGAGTCCTTAGACAGCTTTAGGATCTCAGCATATATTTGAGGATTGTATATTAATTTTGTAAGTTTTGGGGATAGATGGATTGATATGATCATAAAATGTTAGTTACTTGGGTATACTGGTATATCAAATTTTAGTCAATTTGGGTGTGAATGTAGTATTTTTCATCAAATGGATGAGGCAAAATTTTACTAATTCTAGCTCTTTGCTTATGTTATATTGATAGCTAAGAACACAAATAAAATTGGGTTATTGGAAATAAAATTTTCTGCTGGCTATTGCATTTTAGAAGCACACTTTGCTGCAAAGTGAATTCACAAAATTGCATGGTAGACTTGAAGATAGAAACATTTTGAATCATGAACACTGCATGAAGAGTTCAAGATTTCAAATTGATTAGAGTCAGCCGAAGTTTACATAATATATATAGTATATTATATGGCTTGAAGATAAGGGTTGTTGTTTCTTTTCATGAATTGGAAAGCTTAAAAAGAGGAGGGAAAGAAAAGATTATGGTTGAAAAAAGTCAAGCATAAGACAAAAGTGCAGCATTAGTCCATCAAGTTGTGGGGGGATTTTGAAAACTATGCTTAATTAAATACAGGGGAAAAAGAGTAATAATAGTATTTTTTTTATTGGGATTAAATAACTTTATTTGAATTCAATTTTAAATCTTCTCTGTTTGATTAATATTTCAAATTGCTTGTTCAGCAAGTATACATGGAATGATCAACTCTTAACTGAAAAATATTTAAATCTACCCCTTCACTCCCATAAATCTCACTCTGTTTCTTAAAATTCGAAAAAAAAAAAAAAAGAGGCTCTAAGTGGTTGGCAATGGCTGTAGCTATGGAATCTATCATTCTCTATGCTCCATTTTGCAGATAAAACAAAGCAACTTTCTGCAATTTTATCATTTTATATCATTTTGCAGATAAAATTGAGTTTGCAGCTTGAAATTTCTCATCCATTGAGCTATATGCTGATGCCTAAGTTAGTTTCCCATTTGTAGTTTGTACTAGCTACTTTCTCAGAACATTTTTGAGTGCAAATTGCAAAAACAATACAGTAAAGAGAAAACAATAAAAAACCATAAAGCCCACAAATACTTTCTCAAAAGTTCTGCTCAAGCAAGATTTTTATATAAAATCAAAAGTCATATAGCCTGCACAAAACTGAAAATCTGATTGCACAAGTCCAGCAGCTGAATTTGTAAACATTGATTTCGATTTCAATGAGATTAATCACCTCCACATTTATACAATTATAGAGGATCTTGCATTGCATGATTTACAGCCAAAAAGAAAATCTAAAAGTTTCACATCAAACCAAACCAATGGCAGTAGCTGCTGATACCTTGAGACATCTCTTCATTTCAATCAGACTTCCCTTTCAAAACCCAATACTAACCTGATATGTACAAGGAAACAAAAAAAAATTGATAGAAACCTTGAGTGCTCAATCTTTGACTAAGCAAGTGGTTACTGAAGCAGAGCCTGAACAAAATGAGAGAAAAGGGTCAAAGTGTGTTAGTCAAATGATGGTCACCCCCTAAAATTGACAGTCTTCGCTTGGCAACCTTGGACCTGTAACACCACACCTCAAATGCCTCGGTTAGGTCTGGATACTGTACATGCTCATTTCCTAACCATTCGGTCAAAATCTCAGCTTGGTCTGCAGATGGCAATGCAAGTATTATGGAAACAAATGTAGACTCCAATGACTGCCAAAGTTCACTATCTATTTTGAATTCCAAACAGTCCTCATCATTCGTTATAATAGAATCAATGAGAGGTTTTGTAACCCGTACAAAGGGAAGCCAGACTTTGACCATGTGAAGCCGTTTGGCGGTTGGCAATATAACAGTGCCGTATCCTATTGCCTCCAAAACTTTTGCCACAACCTCAACAACCTTCAGCTTTGCCTTAGTCTCTTCAACTGCTATACTTGATTGCATAACTTTGACTATTTTATCCGATACGTCCACCCAACTGTTAACAAATTCCCTCATGATTTCCAACTTTGTCAACAACTGACAAGCCCACGAAAAGTCTGCTAAATAGGACTGAAATAGCTCTATCTTTCCTGCCTCACCAGCTGATTCTGTGGGCTCACATAATAAAGCTTCTAACAAATTGTTAAATCTGGAAAACAGTCTGCATACACAATCTTTTATCTGAGATTTGATGTCATCATCAGCAATTAATAGAGGGGCATCATCATCTTCAGTAACCATGTACTCGAGCTGCTCTTGAGCTGAAGACTTAAGATCATTCATCAGAGAAGGTGGTGATGACATGGCAAACTGAAGAGTTGAGATAAAAATCCCACGTATAGCTGATGGGTTGACTGGTTGGAGACGGGCAAGAATTGGCTCCACTTGAGAACCCAAGCCAGGTATGATTTTTAGAATCTCTTCCTCCTCGGACTCTTCCCAAGGGACTGCTTCCAAGTAACTGACACAAGCAGTAACAATTTTCGGGCACCCAAGTTCAATGGCAACCCGGAGAATACCAATGGCATTTTTTACACCATTCCACAAGTCATCAACTGAGCCATCTATAACAACATAAAGAAGGCGCAGAACATTGACATGGTGATCAAAGTCTGACTCCTGGCAGTAAACCTCAACACAATTGCGTGAGTCCAGGATCTGACATGTTGGCCAATTCTCGGAGAGGCGGTCAGCAAAGTATTTGCTCTTCTCTACAAGGATGTTGGAGTGACAATATATCCACTCATCACGCCCATCTTGTGTTCGTAGCCTTACCACAACATCACTGGTTGATCGATCACCTATTGTGCTTGGAGCATCCATTTTATGTTCCCTAAAACAAGAGGGAAGGAACATAGATAAGAGAATAGAAACAGCTAATAACTAAGAGGTTGCTGAATAGTTGAGTCAAAGAAAATGTAATGAAAGAACATAACGTCAACAAGAAATCCATGGTATTAACTTGTTATTAAGTTTCAAGCATTGTAATACGACCAAACTAATTAAAGCTATTAATTTAACCATACATGGATTCTATACAAGAACAGATTAATATACCAACTAACATTTTTGGATGAAGTGCCAGTGTCTCCACATACACTGATTATTCTAAACAATTGAACAATGAGAAAGATCATTTTCAGCTGCACTAGGTTTAATTTGGTGGAAATAAAAGATTCAGCATTGCAGCAAAAAATTAACATCATGTCAAAAATGAGTCGGTAGGAATACTTACAAGTGCGTCCTTTGAAGCATGGAGCACTAACAACTGTGACTTGATGCATTATGCACCTATATAGATAAACAATAACCTAAAAGACAAATAAGTACTACAAAAAATATTACAAACGAGCAATTCAGAAATTTCCTAGCAACAGAGCCTTAGAGAAAATTGTACATTGTATAGTTATTCAAATGATAAATTCACAACTTCATATCATAGGCTAACAGTTGCAAACATGGAGTAACTTGACTGAAGTTGAACCACACAAAAGTTTCTAATATCGTCTAACTCTGCTGATGACTAAAAGGTTCATTGAATCATTCACAATGTTTATCAAAGACAAATTAGTCATAAATGCAACTACTTAACTGAGCTTAATTGTCAACTCTAAGCAATGAATGAAACTTCTAAAAAGCTTTCAACAGTAACACAGCTTACAACTATAAAAGGGCAATTAATAAATAACAAACTGAAATTTAATTTTCCAAAGAAATCAAGTGCTATCTATAAATGGGACCAAAAAGCAATTAAAGTTTCTTGGCTGCTCATTCATCAGGAAAAGGACTGAAACAAATTACTCTAAAAATGGCTCTTATTTACAAAACGAAAATCAAGATACCCAGTGAACAAAACATTAGCTGGAAAAATTATATGGCAATATGAGACATTCATTTCAAAAACTCAATAATTCTCCATTTTCTTTCTCCATCAACAAAATCACAATTAACACCCCAAAAAACAAGCCTATCCTGAGTATGACACTAAATTCCTCTATGAGATAAACCCATTTCGTAATTCTGTAAATTGAAAGCTTGAACTAAGGAAAAAAGAAACTAAGGAAGAAGCTCAAATGGATTAAACCCAATTTAACCTCAAAATCTTGATTGTAAACACAAATATAGTTGGTTATCTAAAATGGGTAGCTGATTAAATAAGAAAAAGAAATGATGGAAACAAGAAAGACCCGATTGAAAAAGGAAGGAAAGAAGCTGAAAAAGAATACCTTCTCTTTTGCTTTGAAGTTGCATTAGCAGTAGACAAGGAAGGATAAAAAGCGCTCTCCTTTGTTCTTTCTTTTACCTTTTTTTTTTTCCTTCAAGGAGTTTCTCTTATCTTTCTGAGTAGAAAGGTTGGAAACTTGGGAAGTAAATTGAGGGATTGGGTCTGGCCGAAAAAAAAAAATGAGGGATTGGGAATTTGAGAGATGTATGGGCTAAACTTCTGAAGCCATTGCCCAATTAAATTTATTAGACTTAAAAGAAAATATTTGGGTTGGGTTTCTTCATGGGCTTTCTGTTCAACCCATTTCTTCTAGAATTGTTTTTTTTAATCTTTTAATATCAATACACCATTGTTAGTGTTGTTTTTGAACTTCACAAGCGGGTTCAAAGGTTGACAAGTACCACATTTCATAAATAATTAGATTTTTAATATTTCAATCTAGTCCCTAAGGGGACATATGTCAACCTTCTAGACCCGCACATGCAGTCTACTAAACTTTACTGTCGGTGTATTGAATAAATTTCCTTCTTATGAACTAATTACGGAGTATTTGTAAACATAATTTTTAGTCCCCAAAGGGCACATGCATACCGGTGGTTTAAAGTCTCGAGCTCGAATTATGGGATGGGTAGGTTAGGATTTGGGATGGGAGAGGATTACCTCGTATTGTGTTGCACATTTCAATATTATGTTTATAAGTAGCAAAAATAAAAAAATAAACATAATATCACGTGATCATGAGTAGAAAAAAAAGTATAATTTTAATTTAATTAACGTGAATATGAAATTTGATGAACATAATACCAAATTCAAAATCATATATAATTGGGTGACTGAAGAAAGAAAAAAGAACAGAAAAATTATATTACATAGGAAATATTTAAATGTTTTAACATTTTTTTTGGCATCAAATGTTTTAACATTATAAATCCAAATCTTGTAGAAAACTTCTATTATTATACTATAAATAATATAAGGGTAAATTACATGGATGGTCACTTAAGTTTAGGTGATTTTCTGTTTTTAGTCACCTAGCTATAAAAAGTAACGTTTTGGTCACCTATATTTGTAATATTGAATATTTTTGTCACTCAATCACATAACATGATGATTTCGTCATTTCACGTGGCATGTGTGGTGACATTTTCATGTCACATCATCATGTCATATGATATCTTAATGACCTATCATATCATCATGCCACGTTTGATGATAAATGATATGGATGTGTCACACAAGCGAATTAAGGGTTGAGTGATCAAAATATTTAATTTTGCAACCTTAAGTGACCAAATCGTTATTTCTCATAATTTGGTGCAAAGCGGAAACTCATCTAAATTTAAGTGACTAAATTTATAGTTTATAGAATATATATATAATAATTTTAAAATTTGTTTCTATATGTAATATTTTGGATACCCGAGTTGTTAGCTCAACCGGTAAGTGTACCGTACCTAAACCGCGAGGTCTTGGGTTCAAGTCTCGCAGAATGTGAGTTTAGTTTGTAATTTATTTATTTGTGTATTTGGTAGATTGATGGTTTATTTATGATAGTTTCTTAGTTTGTGTTGAATTCTCATGTTTGGACCTATAGAGATTTATTCAGATGTAATGAGATTTCACTTGTATTCACTGAAAAAAAATAGTAATATTTTGGGATATATATATATATATATATACATATAAATTCTTTCACTTTTTAGAAAATCTGCACACTAATGCTCTCTTGTGTTGATCGAGTGGAATGATCTCAAATTCTCAATATGGTATTCGGTTCAAATGCAAATTAATTAAATAAACACTATGAAAATTTCTGCTTGTTTGGAATCCAATTAATGTAATCAATCATATAAATAGGAAAAAAATGTTTATATGTAATGATTGATATTTATTATTTAAGATGTACACTCCACATACATTTTTTTTGGCGAGGGGGAAGGGGGACTAAAATTTGAATGATATTAAACTACTCATGATAAAAAAGAGATATGAGTACGTATACTCAAACAAATTGAATTAATCAAACAAGAAATTAACCAAAAGTAAGAAGCTTCAAAAGTCAAAACCTAATTAGAGACACAAAACGAGGAAAAAAAAAGGAAACAATTGATTGGAAAAGTTGATTACTATTAAATGGGCGTGCATCTTCGTTTATGATTAATTTACTAGTAGTATTACAAATTTCTTAGTTCTTATATAATCATGTTCAAAGCTCTTGATCAGAAACGACCACAACAAAAATATTTCAATATCGACCAACCATAGCTAGAATAAAGAAACTTCGCTGTGTCAAGAATACAGGATGGAATCTGAAATTGAATGAGTAGTTGAAAAAAAAAAAGTCGACTATATATTTTTGAAAGAGTACATTTATACTTTTCCCAGAAATCAGAATTCATGGTCCAATTAATATACAGAAATTATATAAATGCTGGATGAAATCGGAGATCGAGATGACAAATTAAAATCTTTTTTTAATCCAGAAGTTGGCAAAATTAAATTTCAAGTGCTAGATGGAAATTAAATGGGGGGTGCTACAGCTAAAATTGACGGATATTGATCTTTTCTGGTAAAACATGGAGTACTTTGATAAGTTGGCAACATGTGTGATAGGTTTATTGAATATAAGTGTTTCACGAGAAAAGCTGTCTTTACCAAAACTATCTAGCTTGGCATTTGACAATGGCAATCCTAGAAGTTTCTATATATATATATATATATATAGGCAAACTATACAATACACCGACAGTGGAGTTTAGCAAACTACACAAACGGGTCTTGAAGGGTGACATGTGTCCTCTAGGGACTAGATTGAAATGTTTAAAACTTACTTAATTAAAAAAATGGACATGTGTCAACTCCACAACCCGCTTGTGGAATTCAAAATTTACACCGCCGGTGTATTAAATAATTACCCATATATATATACCATACCTATATGGGATTTTCTGATTTTTTTATAATATTTGGAATTTTATGATTCTTATTGACTTGATTTGATAATTTTGAATTTAATTTGATTGTTGCATGAAAAGTTATCGTTTATTTACTTACAAGAGATTTCATTTTTTTTTCTTTTTCTCTTCTACGATCAAGGAGATTTCTTCATGTTTGAAATTCTAAAGCAAAATTAATGTGTAAAATTTTTCTTTTCAATTTTTACATCCAATTTGCAGTAGAACTCTGTACTTTTGTGGGTATATTTGTGTTTTTGTCATTAACTTTTATATTATTTGATTATATAATACGTATATTAAATTATAAGAAAGTCAATTTGACTTTTTGTTTCCAACGTCCTATTTAATTTTTTCTTTTATCTTTATTTCCAACCGTTGTATTTAATTTTGCCTTTTGTCTTTGTCTCCAACGTCCTATTTGGGCTTAGATAATCTGAAGAAAATATGCAATGGGTCTTTGCTTTGAATGGTCCAATTTCACATTCCTATAAGGTCTTTTTTTTATCCGTTTCGGTGGACATTTAGTTTGAACATTCAGATCCTATATCTTAATAGGCCATGACTTTATAGCTATCAATATTCCACATAAAAGTACGAATAAGGGGAAACTTTACATTTTCCTATTGTACCATATTTTTTCAAATATATTTCTAAATTGCCATTATTAAATAATAATTTAATTATTTTACTATTAAAATAATATAAATTTATATTATCCTCATTAATTAGGATCCAACGTGGCCAATAGGGATACCCCACATCATCTTTAGCATTTGAATTTTCATCCAAAACATTCTCCAATTCGGTTTAGGAGAAGATCAATTCTGTCTAGAAATTACAAGGGCAAAATCGTCCACCGAAACGGCAGAATTAGATCTCGAGATAACATAAAAGTTTTAGATCTCGGAATCCTCTTTCCAACGGTACCTCATTCTGGGGAGGTTATCAAAATTTCATAGTATGGTTACCAAATTAAAAAGGTTATTAAACTTTTATTATGGAGTAATCAAAATTTCAGGGAGGATATTAAAATTTCATAGTTTAGTTTTCAAAATTTCATAAGAGGGTTATCAAAATTTCATAGTACGTAGATCAAAATTTCATAGGGAGATTAACAAAATTTCCATAATGAGGTTATCAAAAAATCATATGGAGATTATCAAAATTTGTAGTTATCAAGATTTCATAAGAAAGTTATCAAAATTTTATAGGGAGGTTTATCAAAATTTTATAGGAAGATTTATCAAAATTTCATAGCGAGGTTATCACAAATTCATAGCGTGATTATCAAAATTTCAGAGTGCGATTACTAACAATTCATATGGAGGTTTTTAAATTTTCATAACATGTTTATCAATATATCATATGAAGGTTATCAACATCTCATAATGTGGTTATCAAAATTTAATTGGGAAGTTACCAAAATTTCATTTTGAGGTCTTCAAAATTCCTAAGACAGGTTAACAAAATTTCATAAGAAGGTTAAAAAAAATATATAAAAAGGTTCTCGAAATTCCATAGTATCATTATTAAAATTTCATAGGAAGGTTATCGAAATTTCATAATGAGATCATAATAGTGTAATTATCATAATTTAATAGAGGGGTTATCATAATTTCATATGAATATTTCATTTAAACACGTTGGGCCACGTGCAACGCACGTGAAAGCTAAAACTAGTATATATATATATATTGTAATTGTATAATAAAAATTAATTAATTTAGAAGACTTAAATTAATTTTTTATTAGGATAATAATTATTTGATACATTGTTAATATAAATTAATGAGTCATACAAGCACATGTTAAGAAGTTGACACATATTCATCTCTTATTTAATTTTGTATTTAAAATTTAAAACTATTCGTTAAAGGGATACATGTTAATCCATTAATTCAAATGCATTTTGGATAGTTGAGGATTTAAAAAGCTTTTGCAATTGCAAAGTCTTCTTCCTGCGGATGGATCTCGGAATCTTCCCCACTCTATAAAACTACTTTGATGTATGAAACACTTAAAACTAAAGCCGCTAAAATTGCTTGGCAGAGGCTAATTTGGTTCCAATACCATATTCCTAAAAATTCCCTAATTACTTGGATGGCCATTCAAGATAGGTTGCCTACTCGTGCACGCCTTTGTAAATGGGGAATTGTCCTTACTGATATGAATTGCATTTTTTGTCAACAACAAGTAGAAATCAGAGACCATATCTTTTTCTCTTGTGAATTTTCTAGTAGAATCTGATCCAAAGTCTTAGTTACTTGTGGCTTTTCTCGCTCCGCTGGTAATTGGTTATATGAATTTCAGTGGGCAGTTTCGGGTCTCAAGAGTAATTATCTACTGACTAATGTTCTTAAGATTGCCTGAAATGCTTATTGTTATTTGTTTGAAGAGAGAGGAATTTTAGACTCTTTTCGCAGAAGACTCACACAGATGAAGTCATTTTTAAGCAGATTGCTAAAGCTATTCGATATAGATTGTATGGTTTGGAGTATATTAAGAAAAACTACATCAACACTCTTCTTTGTATTAGATGGGAACTTTACATCCCCAAACTTTTATTGTTTGATTGTTGCTACTATGTAGCATCTATCCGTTGTACTGAGTTGCAGCTTTGCTGTTTTGGATAAATAAAATTATTTACTTATAAAAAAAAAACTTTAATTTCTCTCTCACAGTAACAATTTCATAATATAATAATAATAATAATAATATTAATAATAAATCCTAAGGTGATGTTTAGTAGAAATTCTGGTTTTTTGTGGTTACTGACTATTCTTTATTAAATTAATTACCTTCATAAAGAGATATTATGCATAATTAATTAATAAATTTGTTATTATCCATAAATTAGTTTTTTTTGCCAAAAAAAAATATAATTAATAGGCTTTGTCCATGTTCAGAAGGAGTAGAGTGTGGACTAGGCAGTGGAAATTAACAATTAACAAAGGCATAAGAAAAAATAATAAGAGAGAGAAAATACAAGAAACAAACAAAAAAGGTGGACTTGGAAGATGGGTATGGTTGAAATTCAAAGTGAATGAATCCAATGACCAGCCGGCTTGTTGGGCCATGAATCATAAAAATTACTCTTACTTATGTTAATTCAACACATAGTCGTCGTAAAATAATTATATAGACCACGTCAGGTTTCAGCTGGTCATTCCATTGCCAATCAAATTTCTTCTTCTTTAAAAAAATTGTTGTAGAGAAGTTTTTTATATTTGATAAATAAATAAATAAATGTAGTTTTTATTTATTTATTTTTCATTTATTTATTTATTTTTCATTTCTTCATTATTATTTGTCTCTTATTTTCTCCCTCCATATTATAGAGGTTTGCTAGAATTTGATTCCATCTCAATATAATTAAATGAAATTTGAACATTCCTATATAGCTAGGCTGGCATTGCCTTCCAAATTTTTATATGGTTAAAAAATTATATATATGCATGTAAGATATATAATTTTGGTCAATGTCGTCTCAAAAATAATTATATTGTTAATATAAGTTGACTTAGCTGGTATATTATTCCTAGCCAATTATATCGAAAGATTCTGATCAATTGTGGAGCGCCGATACTATATGCATCCAATTATGACTTCTGTATATATTTCTTCGGGTTTTTTGCCAAGAAAAGTTTTCTGGTTGTTTATGATCGAAAATCACACGCAAATAAGTGATTTTTTCTTATTTACAATATACTACTTAATTACAATATAACTTAGAGCAAATAAGTGATTTTGAGTTGATAGGATTTATTGTAAGACAGAAAAAAGTTATCTATATGTTTTCGAGTGAAAGTTATTAGCTAGAAAGTACGTAATCACTCCTATTCTACAAATTTGCCATAAATTAAAGAAGGTATACATGGGATTTCCTTTTATTGATTGGTCTCAATGTTGAATGTGAAAATTTTGCAGGAGAACAAACAATTAATTCTAACCTAACTCCATAAACTTTAAGAATTTTCTTTCAGGAAAAGTTAAACTGTTGCGACTAATTGTTGAGACTAATTCACCATCAAACTCTATTTGTTTTTTAGTAATATAGATTAATGGCAATAATGGAGTAAATTTGTGAAAAAGGTATAGTAGTTAATTAGTAGTACAAATTTAGGGTTTTGTTAGTAGTAGTACTATCTAGTCTAGTTATAGTTAGAGCATTAGTCTTGCCTAATGCATGTTTTTTTTTGTTCCTTCCTTCTATGGTTTGTTTTCGGATTTTTATTGATTCTTCTCTTGTTTCAACAATGGGTCTTTTCCGATATGAACGATTGAGGGTGGGGGAGGGAAGATATATAGAATCTTTATGCAGCAATTTTGAGATATTCATCAAACCTGGATGGTTCGAGGATTTTGAGACAATGTTTAGCTTTTACCTTATTAGAGGTGCCGAAATCCTAACTATTCTGTTTGGCCTCTAGTTCGTACGTGATTTAGGATAATCCTAACTTTAAGGAAGGGTGAAATTGTTTGTTGAGATAGGGGTTTGTTGGCTTATAAGTTAGCTCAGTACGTTTCGGTGTTGAAGTTAATCATGTGTGGTACAGGTAGTTTTGTGTCTTTGTAATTTCAATCTCTTTTGATATTTTCTTGATCAAATGAATTTCAAATTATTTTCTAAAAAAAATATTACCATTTAAAAATCCCATAACACACTAGCAATTCTAATATTAAAAGAAAAGAATTATGTTATAAGCACCTAAGATTGTGTACTACTTAATGTTAGAGCTCTGACAAATAATTTGTTTGAAAGTCAGGTGCCCACACAGTCAAACACGAGTTAACAAACTACGTTGAACAATGAACAAAAGCCCATGATATTGCATTACATTACAATTGAGTCTACCCAACTTATAATGACTTGTTTTGGTCCAAAAAAAAAAAAAACTTATAATGACTTGCATTGTTATGTTATCACCTTTTTAATTACTTCTAGAAAGCTTAAAGTAACTCGGTCTTCTTTTTTCTTTGTTAAATTTTATCGATGTTTAAAAAGAGTGCAAAACCTTTAATTAGTTTAAAATTCGAATTTGATACCTTAATTAATTCAATTATATATACGAGTTGAATTCTAGCTAGCAAGTGTTATGTAATTGTGTTGGATGAAATTATAACTAGTGTGCATTCAACCATGATAAACTTGCAATAAAGTTGACAAACAATTTAAAATAATTAATCTAGTCCATTCTTTTTTTGAGGGAATAATCTAGTCCATTCAAACATCAATGACTTGCAAAAGCCTTTTTCCTTTGAGTTTTCTTCCAATTTAATACATAATTAATTGAGTTTTCTTCCAATTTAATACATACTGTAATTGAGTTTTCTACCAATTTAATACATACTAGAATTTTCCGGTCGCGCTTCGCGTGCGGCTGTTTTATTTTATAAATTCTTTTAAGAAAATTCAGTTAAGAAATTTTATTTTATAAATTCTTTTAAGAAAATTCAGTTAAGAAATGAAATTTTGTTGTGAAATGATAACAAAAAAAAAAGCAAGGGAGTAGAATTGAAGCATGGAAAAGACAAGAGAATAGAGAGACAATAGAATATGAAGAATAAGAAAATATGAAGAAGAGGATAAATTGTTCTCATTCGTCTTATTACCTAACAAAGTAAGTGTCCTATTTATAGGCACATAGATACATCACCATAAAATCACTATAAATATAAGGGATGAACTTAGTACATAGGTATATGTGTATGGATAAACCAAGTCATCAATCTTATCCATGTTTTAATTACATTCATGGACATCCACAACATACATGTATATTCATAACAAATTTATAATTAATTTATAATTATTTGATAATTTATTTTATATAGGAAAGATGATGAATGTCTTTTAATTTTTCCAAACTAAATAAATAAAAATATAATAAATAAAACATTAAAAAATTTACTATTGACACTTGTCAAAGAAACTAAATGTCAAGTGGCACTCAATGAGGATCTTGTACATAAAATTAATAGTAGGTTTAATACGGTAATTATACTCTTCTCTCTCTCTCTCTCCTCCCCCCTCTCTCTAACAAATACAAGTAATTATCCTCTTTAAGCTTAATCTACCCACCATAGAGCTATGTGTGTTTGGTTAGGATCACCCCCAGATCACCGGTGATCTTGCATCACTTGGATTGTGATCGGATCACCCCTAGATGGGTGATCATGGATAGGGGGTAATCGGATCACCACTCTTTAAAAAAAAATATGTAATCAAATGGGGTGATATGAGATCAGATCACAACCCAAAATCACCAACAGTTGATACTAACCAAACAAGATGATCTAAGATCACCACAGGTGATCAGAGATCACCCCAACTAAACGCACCCTAATAAAGCTCTCAAACAATTATTTTCTTTATTAACTAACGTGACTCGAATTTGAGATATTGTTGCTCAAGGAAACCAATTAATACTGGTCTCTTTTTTATATTTTGTTTTGTGAAGCGAAAAACACTCATTTGTAAGACATAATTAATTATAAATATAAACTATTTCAACTTCATATATTTAAACATAATGAAGCAAAGATTAATTACAAGTTCATGGACATGGACAATCACTTTGAAGCATGTCAAAATGAAACTTTTATGCCAATCTACTTGAAAAGGAAATTTTTGTGCCAATCTACTCGCAAAAGGTTTGTTTGTGATTTTCAGAGAGCCACCAACGGTTTTGTGCAAGACTTTAGAGGTTGATGGGGAATTTGCTTCTAGGGGTTGTACTGGCCATTGATTTTTAATTAATCTCTTTTGGTCAACAAAAAAAAATTTGATTAAAATCATATATAACTTAATTAATTTTCATTACTTATATAATATAAACCAACATATAGGCATGCATTGTGTTGAGTTTCTTCACGAAAACTAAATAATTGCGGGGTTGGCCTACATACGCAAGGCCATCAACACGATTAGGGTCTGCTTAATTTACAATGATAACCATTGAATAAATGAGTTTTCAACTTCATTAATTAATCTTGAGCACTATATAGTTAGTAGTTCCTTAAATTATTATCAAATTAATACTTATACTTAAGATCAACTTGTGTAGTATAGAACAGAAAGAAGTGGCCATGTTTGACTTGGAAATTTGATAAACACATGCACAAAACAAATTACAAATTAATGGATGTCACAGTACCCATTAAACTAGAATAATAAATAAATAAATAATATAATAAATTAATACTATATATATATATATAAAGTACTAAAAGCCACCCGTTGACTCATTACTTTTAAGTCTCTGATGTGATGTGTCTTTTAGAATTTTTGACTCAATGCCTATATCATATGCTATGTGCAATTGCATGGGGCTAACACTAACGTCCTAATCTCTGATTTATTGACCCAAAACTCTGAAATTTTTGATTGATGATTTCGTCCCATATTATCTGTAATTTTTAGGTCAATTCAATTATACATTTGATATTTAATTATAAAAAATATATATACAATCAAATTTTCAAAAAATATGTTTTGAAAAGTTTAAAACTTAATTTAATCAAAACATATTTTTAAAATTTTATATTTATATAATTTTTTTATAATTAAATGTCAAAGTTAGGAAACTTTGATCCAAAAGGGACAGATAATATGAGACTGGGGGAGATATGGATTGAAAAGTTCTCTCTATAATATACATGATCCCAAAATTTCAAAATTAATAATATTCTAAAACAGTCAAGATCAAATTAAATGTTTCTCGCTTTTCAAACAAATTTATATGTAATTAAAATTTCGAAAAATATGTTTTGAAAATTTTAAAATTTCCAAAATTTATTTGAAAAAATTTTAAAAATTATATTTTTGTAATAGTTAATGGTTAAAAATGACTTTGTTACTCAATTGTCAAACGTAACCATTCAATTAGGAACGAAGGGAGTATGATTTAAGGTAGTTGAAACATGGCATCAATGATAGTTAAAGTGTTGAGTTCTTATAATTTAATCATTTACCTAAAATTCTGTCTTTTATTTTTTATTTTATCGGTGAAACTTGCCTAAAATTCTTTAAGACATCCCAAGGAGAAAGGAGAACTTATTAACGCGATAAAATTAGATTACTGATCATGTCAGGAAGAAATAAGAAAATGCATGTATATATATGCATTGAATATATTTGTAGCAAAAAAATATGCATTGAATATATATACCACATGGGAGATCAAGCATTCTGGCGGTCATAAATGAATAATATTTCAATGATAACACGTTTTTCTTCCAAAACAAAAGTTCTTTAATTTGAATATCTATCAAATCTTCCTTGAGGAAAATGTTGTTATTGGGAATCTTAACTTCAAGTTTATAAAGATAATATAATAATAAAATGGAAAATAGTACTAGTTCTTTTTCTTTTTCTCTAGAAAGTACAGGATTTAATATTAATTATAAGGGTTATGGAATCATCGAAAAAAATAATCTATTCTTTGTCAAGATTCAAGAAATGTGAATGTGAGTCCACTGTCCAGGGTGTATAATTCTGTTTCTACTTTCTATGTTATATATAGCAGACACCAATAATATTCTATCAAATTCAATCTCCAAAATTAATTATTTTTTATAATAAAGTGCCATTTGATTTCCAAATTCTAAACTTCAAAAGAAAAAAAGAAGAAGCAAGGAATAGTATTATTAATTAATATAATTAATTTGTTTTTTTTAGGTAAGTAATAATTAATTTGATTTGATTTTTTAAATAAAGAAAGAAAAGATCATATATATGAAAATTGAAAATCAGCAGCAATAAACTGTTACGTGTTACTTTAAATAAATGGGCAACAACAATTAAGCCTCACATTTTCTTCTACTTTGACCAAACAAACTTCTCTCTTTGGAATAAAAATGAAATTAATGGTAAAGGTATGATTCATGAGAATTATATACCAAGATATGAATTGACCAGTAAGAGACGAAGACCAATCTTCTCCCATTCCTTATTTTTTCAATATATTAAGCCGCATTCTCTTACCACCGAAAGAAGGAAAAAAAGAAAACCCAAACCCAAAATTTCATAAATTCTCTTCATTTTTTCAGCCTCCTTTCTTCAACCCATTGCTTTGTTTTTTCTTGTTTCATGGAAGAAAATGATCAGATTGAAGTTCCCAAATATTTCATCTGCCCCATTTCTTTACAAATCATGAAAGACCCAGTAATAACCATTACCGGCATAACTTATGATCGAGAAAGCATCGAGCAATGGCTACTCAGAGCCAAAAATTTCACCTGTAACTGTCCGGTCACCCAACAGCCTCTGCCTCGAGATTCCGATTTAACCCCGAATCATACTCTCCGCCGTTTGATTCAAGCATGGTGCACTGAAAATGCTTCCCTTGGTGTTGATCGGATTCCGACCCCGAAACCATGCATTGACAAGTTTTATTTTCTTAAACTCCTCAAAGAGCTTGAAAATCGGAACCCCAAGTCGAAAATGGTGGCTTTGACAGAGTTGGAGTTGTTATCGGCAAAAAATGAACGAAACAGGAAATATATGGTGGAAGCCGGTGTTCCTAAAGCTATGTTATTATTTATTCTAAAATGTTTCAAGGATAATTGTGTTAATGGATTGGAAGAAGCTTTAAGTGTGCTTTTTTTCGTTAGGGTTCCGCCGCCGGAAGCGAAGGCGTTTCTTAAACAGAACGATGAGATCATCAAAGCGTTGGTTTGGGTATTAGGGTGTGAATTCAAAACCCAATTCAGTGTAAAATCGCATGCAGTTTTGGTTTTGAAAACCATAATCGAAGCGGCGAGTTCTGTTTCACTTGAAAGATTAGAACCCAAGTTTTTTGAAACGATCGTTGGTGTTTTGAAACAGGGCAGCGGCGCGTGGGTAACTCAACAGGGAATCAATGCGGCGTTGCACGTTTTGTTAAACGCTTGTCCATGGGGAAGAAACCGGTTAATGATGGTTGAATCCGGCGCCATTTACGCTTTGATAGAGCTTGAATTGGAATCGCCCGAAAAGAGAACGACGGAGCTTATTATGGGAATACTGTTCCATTTATGTTCTTGTGCAGATGGGAGGGCGGAGTTTCTCAGCCACAAAGGCGGCGTCGCCGTCGTGACGAAGCGGATCTTGAGGGTTTCCGCGACGGTGGATGATCGAGCCGTGTTGATCTTGTCGTTGATAAGTAAGTTTTCGGCGACGAATTCGGTTGTTCATGAAATGTTGGATGTTGGGGTTGTGGCGAAGCTTTCGATGTTGCTGCAAGTTGAGTGTGCGACGTATTTGAAAGACAAAGCAAGGGAAATTCTTAGATCACATTCTGATGAGTGGCGAAAGTACCCATGCATTGATAAAACTCTCTTGACAAGGTATATTAATTAGTTGATCGATTTCGATTTGATTAATTGATAATTCTTGTATTTTTTGAGTTTCTTTTGTTTTGTAATTGAGAATTTCTAATATATATATATATATATATATATATTCATAGAAAATGGTCTACAAAACAAGTGTATGTAATTCTAATATAGAGTGTGACCAGTGGTTGTGAATTATATATTAGTAATTCTGTTTAACTTTGGTTAATTATTTTGTTTAAGAGATCAAAGATGAAACACTGTGATCATTGTGATTTCATAGTACTTATTTTCTTCTAAAAATTCTGTTAAATTGTACATATGATTACCATAATTTGGTAAAGAGAGAAATTTAGTAACAAATCTATCCCGGTTGATTATTTCTAGTGCTTATTGTCATTTAATTATACATTGGCATGTGAGGTTGCTAGGAATAGAATGTTAATTTTTTTGATAAATTTACAAGTTAATCTTATTCGAGCTGGGTTAATTTAATATAAGGGTAAAACTCTCACTTTTCTTCATTCACAAGACTCGAATTGAGACCTTATTTAAGAGGAGTAAGTGTCAAATCATTTGAACCAATCACTTGTAGGTGGAATATTATAACTTTACAAAGTGTCGAGCATTTTACCCTTGACGGCATCAAATGATGTTATTTGATTGACAAAGCTTGAAGCCTAGAATTAGAAAAAAAAAAAATCAATAAATTCATTAGCTTAATGATTTGAGGTTCGATCTTAAGTAGTTGTGAGCTGTGACTAATCTTGAATACACACATTTGACACATTTTAGAGTACGTTAAATATATCTTATATTTCATTTGCTAATAAATATAACTCATGATATTCAATATCATTTTAATTTTATTACTCTAAACCTTAAATCAATGATCTCCTTAAAATATTTAACCCTCAAATATTCAGCCAAAATCGATGCATGCATAGATTGATGATTAATTTGTGAGAAATTATGGGTAAAAGCAATCTCATCGATGGAAATACATGTTTCGAGCCCATGCATTTAATAATATTCTAACCAACCACAAACATAATATCTTTCAGTATATATGTTGTTTGCTAAAAACCTTATCAAAGGACGTCAAAGTTGCTTTCAAAAAAAAAAAATGTTATCAAATGCATTAAGCAATACTTCACCTATCTATGTACCTGGATTTCATGTCAGTCTCAGTCCAGATACGATGAACCTACAGCTGCCGGTTAAACTTCTCGATACATACTAGAAGTTATTATAAATATATGGGTGGAGGACATGGCCCTTTTCTTGCCAAATGAGTATGGAGCTCTTTGCCTTTGGACTTGGATCCCTCCCTTAAATTAAAGTTTATAAAAGTTATTGACTTCCCTAAATCCAGGAATTAACAAGATATTTTCTTTTTTAAGAAAAGATTTAGTTCCATTAACCTGAGATTCCTAACAATATTTTTGTAATTATGGCTTTGTTAAAACTTCCTTTTATAATGTTTTTTTTTGGGTAAAAACCGAAACATAACATAAAAGAGAATTAAGTTATGCTAAAACCAAGAAGGGTGTCACCCCTCTCGCGCAGTCTCGCATATGCATCCAAAGCTTCAAAAACAGGTGGGATACTAAAGACTTCGAACTCCTCAAGATCACACCATAGTTTAGACATCACATTAGCACTAAAGTTTTGCCCTCTTGACAAGTACAAGACCACTTTATTAATTACTCTTTGATAAATTGCAAAATAGAGTCTTTTTCTTTATTGGAAATTTAATCTAAATAAAAACATTCATATTTCATGATGACTTGTTGTTTGGGTGTGGGTTTGGCAAGTGCAGCTCTTTTACATAATGGCAACTGAAGAAGGGCCGAAGGCATTGTGGATTTGTCTGGGTTTCTTGACGAAGTAATTTTATAAGAGCTGAACTTCAAGCTTTGACATCCCTGACAACTTGGGCTTCTGTTTTTCAGAGCCCATCTCTTCCCTTCAGTTTTTACGTTTAAGTTCATCTATCTTTATTTGGTTAATTAACCGAGTACTATTTGAGTAAATTACAAGTTTAATTCGGTTGAAAGTGTAGCTAAATTTGAAGACACGTTAAAAAGTAAGATTTGATGACAAAGTTTGGTGCGAAAAAGAATCATAACAAAATGTTTGGGTACTTTTTGAGCTTCCAATTAATTCTTACTAGCCAATATATATATGGGAACAACGAAATGAAAACTTACATACTTTGATTTGATTTATAGTGGGAACTTGGAAGCAAATTCAAAAGTAACTTATGTGAGCAATTACTCAAGAGAAACCTAAATTTTTAACTTAAGGTAAGACGACAAAATATCAAGGATAAAGTTGAAGATGAGAGACGACGTCAAATTTTTAACTTTTTATGGGTGGAAAAGGAAGACCCTCAAATGAAATGTTAAAGCTCACGTGTTTTCCATGCGGCGAGGGGCAGTTGATTTAAAGATATTACTAATATGGGTTTGGTCTAAACCCATACTTTTCCAATTTAAATACTATAGTATAGTAATTATTAGTATATATATATATATATATATATATACCATAACAATAATAAGCAATAAGAGCCTGTATTTATATATTAGTTAATTAGTCTATTATAGCACATGATGAAATGTATCTGCTAATTAGGTGCAAATTTCCCAAAATGAGAAGATTTACCCACCTCAATATGGCAATATTGCTTGGTAGGCAAACCCAAATCATTAATATATATACACGCATGCATGCATTTGCCTTTTATTACTGTTTCCTTAGTTTTTCCATTAATAACAGTTATAAAATCATTTTGCTCTCTTTTGTCAAACAAAAATTATAGAAAGAGATCTTATATTGAGCAAAAAACAAAAATGAAATAATGACGAAGCTAATTTGGTGAAATTCAAGAGATTGATCATTTTATAATAATAAATAACACAATACAGGAGTGCATGGTCTTTTTTATAGTAATTAAATATTCTGTTTTTACGATGATAAAATCGGTAATTAGTATGACAATTTAGAAATTATATGCTACAATTTTACTCAAAAAAAAAAAGAAAAAGAAGTTATGATACAATTTTTTTTTGGTCATTATACAATTACTTTTTTTAGATATATCCTACAATTACTTAAATTGTACCAGTTACCACAATCATATTTTTAAAACTTGGGACGAAACTCATGACATATATGTTCTATAATTTTTTTTGAATCAATGTACTAATAATTTCTAAGTTAGTAACTGGAGTATAATGCTATTTTTAAAAATATACTCCCTCTGTTCCTTTTTAATTGTCCTTTTTTAGTCAAACAACTTCAACTTTGACCATTAGTTAAAAGAAAAATATATAAAACTAAAATTTCAAAAAATATACATTGAAAAGCTTGTCTTCCAAAGTTTATGAGTATTATTGTAAAATTTTATTTTGATTTATATTTTTTTTAAAAGATGGTCAAAGTTAAAGTTATCTGACCAAGGAGGGACAATTAAAAAGGAACAGAGAGTATATAATGCTAGTAGTTTTTTTTTTTTTTTATGAAAAAAAGTTTAGGTGAGAGGAGGCTATCCCTATCCAGGGTCAGGGTATGCCACAGGTCTCAGGAAGGACTTACAGTGGTACTTACAGATCACCCACCAACGAGAATTATTGGCACGACTCGAACACCAAAACCTTACAAGCAGAGGTTCAAAGTCTTACCAACTCAACTAACCTCAATTGATATATATATATATATAATGCTAGTAGTTGGAAGCTTTGGAACTATATGGGCAATGTGTATAAATGGTCACCAATTTTTCTCGAGAAAAAATAACTTAATTGCTAATAAGTTTCCTTCTAATAATTGTAAAAAAAAAAAGTTTTTCTACAGAAAATGCATGTTTGAAATTCAAACCTTTGAGTTTGCATTTAATACAATGCTAGGACACAGCCTTAATTTACAATTTAATAGTACTATATAAAAGAGTAACGTTTACTTTGACAAAATGTGGATGGATCAAACTTCAAAGTAAGGGAAAATATAAATCTGATTTTGAATCTTGAAAAAACTGAAAAGCATGCATTATGAACCTCTTGTTAGTATTGTATAACTTGCACCACTCATTTTCGTAGCCACTTGGCATTTAGTTAGTGGCGGTTGACTTCTAAAAGTATTCAACTCAAAAAAAAAAAATAGAAGAAGAAGAAGAAGAGAAATTAAAGAGCTAGTAATAATAATTAGTTAATACCATAATACTATTTCAATTGTTCAAATGTCAACCTTTGCTTAGTCTCCTTGGGGAATCATGGGAGCTTACATATGAACAAAATTGAAATTCTAACAAACCCAAATTAAGAAGAAAATGGAAAAAGGCTTAATGGAATGAAGATTTTGCATGGAAGGAGTCTATTTGTGACTTATTAATGGGCAAGAAAAACACTGCCTTTACACGGCGGCGCCAATGAATAAATGGATAAGTTTTTTAGTGGAAACTAAACTACATAGAATATTATTCGGATAAGCAAACTGAATAAACAAACAGCTGCAATTTGAGAAAATGAAATGTTTTGTTTTGTGGTTTTTTATTTAGTAATAGCAGCTGTTGGCGGCCAGGCCTCTGACGTGTAACCATTTTACGTATCTCATTTTATGGCGTGCCTGCACATAATTAGCAGCTACTACTCATTTTCTCATATTTTTCTTGTGATTTTTTTTTCTCACAAAAATTATAATTAAAAGAAGAAAATACTGTTTGGACTTTTGGATAGAGATTATATATTTGTGTGGCCGACATGACATCTGCATGAAACATGATGTGGTCGCAACTCGCACTTTCATTTTCAAGCTGTGTCTCTGATTATATTGTGTGCTATACTTTTCACATTATTAGAAGAAATTTAACAAATATACACAATGATTTGGATATTTGATTGCTTCCATTGTTAGTTTTAGTACTGTTCAATTCGTTTTTCTTCTTCTTTAATTTTGAGGATAATTATAATATTGATGCATGACTTCATAAAAGCTTTGACAATATATAACTTGGTGTAGTATATGTGTAAAATTTTATTTTTTATAAAGATTAAAGAAAAAAAGTCAAAAAGAGGCGAACTAATTTTCCTAATTTGTTTTTGTAAATAGGAAATTTTTAATAATTTATTGTTGTCATGAAAAAGATTTCAAAATTAGCTAGCTGATAGGGTGTTACTGACGAGGGAGGTTGTGACGAGGAGTAGTAGTATATTAAATTTTGCATTCGCTTTATAAAGTTTGATTTTATAAAAAGGTATATTAAATTTTAAATTAATATAAATATATGTGATTAATCAAACATGAGAAATACATTTATCATACGTACATCCGAGTTGTTAATTCAACTAGTAAATGTGGGCTTGGTTAGATTGTTACTATATTCGGAAGGGTACGAAATAGACATGGTTAGTATTTGTCATTTTTCATAGAATTTTTTTTTGGGGAACATAGAATTATTTGAACATATAGAGAATTAGAGATATACTTGATTTTAATGAGATTTCTCATTATTCTATTTCTAAAAAAAAATACACTTATTTTTATAATAATTACTTAACTTTTTTTTCCTGTGACTTTTTTCCAATAGATGATGATGTTTCATTTTATATTTTTATTGATTTAATTGACTTTTGTGAGAAATAAATAAAAGAGTATAAGTTGTATAATTATTATCAGGAGGACTCAGGAAGAAAATTAATTAAAACCGCAGCGATTTGGGACTTTCTACCGAAAACTATTGGCAAGAAAAAATGAACCGTACAAAATTTACCCCAAGGGAGTAAAGAAAATAGATTGAAGTAAAAGCCAAATAGCCAATTACATATAATGATTTAATGCACTATTGTCTATTGTTGCTAAGTCATATTTATTTATTTAATGAATACAATATAAAAATAATTTATTATTTTGTACACCGTTGGTAGAATTTTTTGACTTCATAAACAGGTTAAAATATTGACAAGTATCCTATTTCATATTTAATTAAATTTTTAATATTCAAAATTTCTTAAAATAACACATGTTAACTTTTAAGACCGCACGTATAGTTTATTAAATCCCACTAACAGTAGATAGGGTAGTTTTCCTATAAAAAATTGGTTTTAAATAGCCCAATATTCTCTCCTCAAATAAAGCCTATTTACCTCCATTCGAATCGAATTAAGTGTACGAATACAGGACTTGAATTTGATCAGATTTTTGGTGAAACATATGCCTTACCATTGACGCAATCAAGCAAATACTTAGTTGCTACCGTTTATATAGATCTCACAATTCAAAAGGCATACAAGCCATTGAGCCAATTAATACTCTGTTGCTACTTTATAGGAATCAATATTTTTATAGGTGATATATATATGATGGAATTATTGACAAATTAAAACTTTTATTTTGAATAGGTAAATATAACTACTAGATCAATATACTAATAAAAATAAATCATAAATGATAGATGATCATAATCTTAAATACTATAGTTAATTATTTTTCCTACTTGCTACAAATGTAGAATTGATCTAGTAGTTATATTTACCTATTCAAAATTAAAGTTTTAATTTGTCAATCATTCCATCATATATATCAATTTAGATTAGTTCACCAAAGAATTGCTCAAATTGTTCTGAAAAAAAAAGATTTGCTCAAATTGACCAAACTTAATCACATATCATCTATCTAATTATTATTAATGCTTAATTATGATATTGAAGAGAGAAATTAAAAAAAAGACTATCACATACACTTATATATTTCTTAAAATAAGTTTTAGTGGATAAAAACCATTTCCCCACCCTTAGTTTTTGAAGTATTTTTCCCATTTCTTTGGCACGATAAAGAAGACAGATCACCACATGTATCATCCCCATCATCAATCACACCTCAAAGATGAAAACCCAATAAATATTCCCCAAAAAAATAAAATATAAGTACTAGTATGTATAATAATAACTGTATATAGCTAAGAATTTTCCAAAAAAGAGAAAAAAAAAATAGTGGGTCAAAAGAGGTGGACAACCAACCAGAGCCAAAGTAAAAACCAACGAGTGTTTCTGACGCAGCCAAATAAGCACCCCCTTTTGAATTTGTCGGCAATGGCTGACGTTTGACGCCTTTTAAGTACAAATAAAATAAGCACGAGTTAGAGTGAGAAAGAAACAAGATTAAATAGTAACGGGCTTCGCCTCAAATGACCAAACCAAGTTTTTTCTAGAGAGAGAAAGTCAAAAGCCTACTATTATTCGCAATTTAAATCATATGCCAAAATCATTTCTTTTAAAAATAATACTACTAGCTGTTATAAGTTAGATATATAGTTGTAGTAGTTATAGTTGTCATCCTTGATTTGAGCCTTTCAATTAACCTTAGAAAAGTCTTCCAACGCTTTTTATTTTATGGCTTTTCCGTGTTTTTGACTTTTGAATCTCCTTCCCCAACTCCCCATATATATAATCTCAAATCCCTTGTTCAAACTTCAAACCAATTCACAACTACAAACATAAATCTTCAATCAACTACTTTCAAAAATCAGATTAATTCTCAACTCTTTTCTTTTTTCAAGCTCTCATCAAAAAAGCTTTCTGATAATCTTCTTTGGGTTGTTCTTCAAATCTTGGGTTTTTGATTAAAATGGAAGAAATCGATGTTCCATCGTTCTTCGTCTGCCCAATCTCTTTAGAAATCATGAAGGATCCTGTTATTGTTTCGACAGGGATTACATACGACAGGGAAAGCATCGAGAAGTGGTTGTTTTCAGGCAAGAACACGACATGTCCGGTTACAAAGCAAAACATTTCAGATGGTGAACTTACTCCAAACCATACATTAAGAAGATTGATTCAATCTTGGTGTATGTTAAATGCTTCCCATGGAATCGAAAGAATCCCAACTCCCAAACCACCCATCAGCAAATCTCAAATAATCAAGCTTCTCAACGATGCCACGTCACCACAACAACAAATCAAGTGTCTTAAGAAACTCCAATCGATCGCTTCAGAAAATGGTACCAACAAAAGATGCATGGAAAGTTCAGGCGCTGTTGAGTTCTTGGCTTCGATTATAACCAATTTCGAATCTACGGTTGCTGAAGAATCTTTGATTGATTTCGAGTTCGAGTCTGTGAGACCAACTGATGAAGCCTTGAGCATTCTCTATAATTTACAACTTTCGGAATCCGCTCTCAAGAATTTGATGGGTAAAAACGGTGACTTCATCGCCACGTTAACTAAAGTCATGCAACGTGGAAGTTACGAGTCTAGGGCTTATGCAGTTCTTTTGTTGAAATCAATGGTGGAGATAGCCGATCCAATGCAACTCATCGGTTTAAGAACCGAGTTGTTCATTGAATTGGTTCAAGTCTTACATGACCAAATCTCTCAACAGGCTTCAAAAGCGACTTTGCAATTGCTTGTAAGTGTTTGTCCATGGGGAAGGAACAAGATCAAGGCGGCCGAAGCCGGTGCGGTTCCTGTTTTGATTGATTTGCTTCTTGATTCAACTGAAAGGAGGATTTGTGAGATGGCATTGACAGTTTTGGATGCACTTTGTGCTTGTGCTGAAGGAAGGGCTGAGTTGCTTAGCCATGGAGCAGGGCTTGCTATTGTTTCAAAGAAGATTCTTAGGGTTTCTCATGTTGCAAGTGAAAGGGCAGTGAGGATTTTGCTTTCCATTTCCAAGTTTTGTGCAACTTCAAATGTTTTACAAGAAATGCTGCAATTGGGAGTTGTGGCTAAATTGTGCTTGGTGATTCAAGTTGATTGTGGATCCAAGACTAAGGAGAGGGCTAGGGAAGTGCTTAAGTTGCATGCTAGAGTTTGGAAGAATTCTCCTTGCATACCAAACAATTTGATTTCTTCCTATCCAGCTTGATGATTATAATTAGGAGGAGAAAACTCTAGAGAGAGATTTACAAGAGTAGTTTGATCATAATTCTTTTTCTTTTACACAAACAAAAGATGTAAATACTTGTTCATTATTGATACAAATTTATAAATATCAAAAGCAACACTTCAAGGGCAAAATGAAATCAGTGCCCACTCAATATTGTAGTGTAATTTAATCATGGCAAATTAAAGATTTTTTTGTTAATTAGATGTTTGGAAAAATCATATGATCACTTCACTATTAATTTATGCACTTGTTAATTAGTAGATCCAATTCGGCATCTATTTTGATTCATTTATTAATTGAAATAGTAGTTGATTAGGAAACACCTAAACCTAATTAATTTTAATATATATGCAATATGGAAGTTGTTAGAGAGTTTTAATCTTGAGAACAATCTTTCTAATAAATTTTTTTGGCTATGTATATATCTTTCTAATTATTGTAAAAGAGCTAATAAATTGAGGATTGTTAAGATGTTTTGCTTCATTAATATTGGGAAAATGTATTGAGCTGCTTGATGAGATTATACTAATTTTTTGTAGGGAAAAGACTAATTACAAGTGACAAAGAGAAGATTATTAATTATATTATTGTTACTCATATATATCAAGCAATGATGACCTCTTTCCCTTTCCCATCTTTTTTTGGTTATAGAAAATACGAATAATAATTTCTTCAAATTCATTTTCCATGATTAGTTAACCAAACATATTGTTCTATGTTGATTTACTTTTTTTTTTCAAAAAAAAAATTAGTATAATATATATAGTTTTGATAACAGGGTCACTCAATCGATCTTTGAATTAAGAGAAATATAACATTTGAGCAGTTTGCTAGAGAAAATAAAAGAAATGGAGAAGAAAAAAAGAGTTCACATTTAAGAATAAGGTCATTGGCGGGTGCAATTTGCAAAGGAGCGTTGAAATGAGGGCAGTGTAGAGATTGGGCGGTGGCGCTCACTCTTTTCAATAGGAGATGGTCAACCATGGTTCATGCCCCAAAATGCCAATCAGAGCCAGCCATGGCCCATGCATGGGGCCTTAATTCAATTTCAGAATTAAAAACAGCACCAAATGCCAATATTTTCAGCCTTGAACGGTCTTAAAATGCTAACCCCCATTTACTATAATCTTTTACCTTAATTATTATTCTAGAGCTAGCTACTTTTATTTTAAACAACTTTTACTGCGCCAATCTTCCTGCATTTTCTTACCAAAGAATTAATCAAGTCTTGGGTACTGTTAGTGTTAATGGTAACACTTCTGGAAAAGTATTGGTTTACTCTAATATATATTATTATAATGCCTTTAAAAAAAGTATGATTTTTCAACATATAAATGTAAATCACATGTAAAGTTATAGATTTTAATTTATTATATAAATTAAGGTAATCATTCAGTATCTCTACTCCTATAAGATGATAATTTTGGTGTGTTATAAACTTTTCATTCTTTAAAGTATTCAAAAACATTATATCCAAATATACACATGGATAAATCTCAAATATGGACTGACCCTCCAATCCATTTTTATATATGTACTGGAGGGGAGCTGAATCCTTCATATTTGAATCCAAGTTGCTGCATCACATTTTCCAAAGATAAAACCTTCCAAAGGTATATATATTTAAAAAGTTTTAACTTTACAGAAGTCAGTTGATGTATACATACATTTATATCTGAACTTAATACTTTAATATAATATTCGAGTACTGGTTTTTTTGTTTATAATTAAACTTATAATTGGTCATGAAATTGCCAACTATACTACTAATTAATTTATTTTTAATTCTTCAAACAAATACAAGGTAGTAAAATCAGCTGACAATACCAACATTTAAGTTGTGGTCAAACTAAATACACAGCTAATATTAATAATGCAATACACATACAATACAACTTGCAGCGGCACATGGGTTATTGTTAGGCTTATGCCATCGACACACCCAGAAACTCACCCGTCCGACGACTTTTTTTTTTTAATTCAAATCTAAACAACACATATATATCGATCATAATTCATAATCGACCACGTCTCAGGTTTAATTACTATCATGACATCAATAATTAATTAGATAAATTGAATCGTACGCCGTCAACCACCGACGATGAAATTAAGCGACGACGTCCTCTATGATATATATATATATATATATACCTTAATCAATTAATTTATTAATACTAATATATGAAAACCCTAGCTAACTTATTTTTGATTTCAAAGATATGGAATGAATCAAATTTGTAGACTCTTTACTCAAGAATTTTGTCAACACTATTATGATTGCGGCCTTGCAGGAGCTTTTTTTTTTTTTTGGTTATGGATTCTTGGATCTTGGGCATTTTCTGGGATCATGTGCATGTGTTTAATTTGTCAATCCCAATATAGACATTGTGTTTAACAATAAGGGAAGTTGAAACTGGGGATTTATGTTTTCTTCACCACAATAGTATATATATTTATTGATAAAATGAGATAGAGAAAGAGAAGTTTGAATTTGATGCCTGCTATTGAATTTTTCAAATTTGGCAAAGGAAAATGCATGGTGTAGAGGGAGCCCCTCAACTACATAAATAAATGGAAATTTATTGTATTGATAATGCTGCACCTTTTTATGTGGACTATATATATATAGGACACCAAAAGATCTCTTACTTACCCATTATATGTTGTTTTTCATTTTCCCTTGTTTTTCTAGTAGTTTTCTTTTAGATATATGAATCAATTTTAGGTTAATTATATGCAGTATTAATACATCGATGTATATATATACTATACGATCCAATCACTAATTAATAAATTCTTTAAATCCAGAGATTCAATTGGAAGATTTCCAAAGTTCAAAACTTAGAAGTTCAAGTTTGTAAATTAAGGGTTCTAATAATAAATAAATATAACTATAAATAGAAGCCAATAAGCCATCAAGTGGGGTTGGCAAAATAAATGCTACTATTTATAGTACTAATCTCTAATCTAGTACTTGTAAGTTTAAGTAATGAGGCTATATAGTGTTTGGTGATTTGGTACACTACTTTTTTTTTCTTTTTTGAAGAATGGTAACCTTGACTCTATAATATAAGTTTGTTTGGCCAAAAAAAAAACTCTATAAGTTTGTTATTAAAGAGATGTATTTAGAGTTTGGTGCTAATACATGTACATCGACTATACAATATGGAAGGTACATAGTGTTCTCCATTCTCATAAATCTCATCTCACGCTTTTTAAGATTTTCACTTTATAATAATAAAAAAAAATCTTACCATTTTTTGAAACTTAATTTGTAGAGGTAGTTCATTTCTTAAACAATACTATAACACTATGTTTGGATTGGGGTAGGGGGAGGGAAAGGAAAGGAAATGGGAGGAAGAGGACATCCATTCCCTTGTTTGGATTAGATTTTTTATTTTTATAAAGGAAAGGAAAAGATAGTGGAATCCCTCCATTTCCCCTCTAATACCTCATTTTGCTTTCCTTCCAAATTGGGGGGTTTTTGAGAGGAAAGGAAACTCATTTTAATTTTTAATTTATTAAATGTCTAAAACATCATTGTAGTTTTTAACAAATATCAAAAGTTACATGTAGAGTCATGCACTATAATTAAATAGTCTTATACTTGCTTCCAACATCCAAAATTTCTTCACACCACCGCCTCTCCCTTCCCATATATGCTTTCTACTTTTCATATTTTTTTTTTCTCATATCCTTGGTAGAATTTATGGTTTTTTACTACTTAATAAACAAGGTTATTATTGATAATTTATAATATATTATATCATTTCCATTCCTTTCCACTGCTTAACCAAACAAAAATGATGGTGATTCCTTTCCTTTCCTCTCCCCAACTAATTTTTAACAATACAAACATGGAAACCTATATCCTTTCTTTTCCTTCAAAAAACTTCCCTTCCCTTTCCTTTCCTTTCCCTTCATTTCCTTTAAAAACTTGAACCCAAACATAGTGTAAGGGAATTAAATCCTAAATATATATATTATAGGTTAGCAATACTGAGGAACCCAACCAAATTTATATGACAAGCATTAGGCCAAACTATAGTATGAATGTAATATCAAAATATAGAATTACTCTTCTAACTAAAATATGCATGGTTAGACACTGGAATTCACCTAAGGAAGGTTTGGAATTTGAAACTCCTCACTTCTCAAGTTAATCTCTTTTCCTACCTACTATATATATGTATATATTAGAAATGAAAAAACTATGATATATTTATAAATTATTACTTGGACTGTACCAAAAAATATGTTCAACCACTATATATGCATTGGTTTGGTTTTCCAACTTTCCCAATACATATAGAGTAGATTAAAAAAAAGGAAGATGTAGCATAATTTATACAAATTGTGGTAATTTAATTAAGCTACCCCTAAACAAACATACCTATTGTAAACTTTTTTTTTTGAATTTTTCAGAAATAAACTTAATTAAATACATTAACTAATAACTACTAGCTAGTAGTCAAACTTAAGTGAAGTAATTCTGTAATACTTTGTATAAAAATATCAGCCTTTGAAAATCTAAAAAATATTGGAGTAAAATATAAGCTGCTTCCTTCACTAGATGCTCTGCTAATTTCAAAATCCTTTGAACTTATACTCTGTTCATATACTGATATTATTCATCTCATTTCTTTTGATTCTATACATTAATAATGAGTAAATTAAACATGCAAAAACTTGGAGAAAGAAAAAAGAGGAAGAAAATTACAGTAAATATATATATATAGCAGGAGAGATATAGTATAAACACATATCCCTCAAGACTCAAGTCCTGGAGAAAGTATCATCACTAGACAAATCAAATGGACTCCAATTACCAAACAATAGATTTGGGTCATGAGTTTCAGGTCCTAAAACCGGCTCTTGTGTTGCTTGCAAGGCTTGACTCATGACCACCGATGAATGAGAATTCGAATTCGACCACAGTATTTCTTGAGATAATTCATCTCCTGGCAATGGAGGCAACAATGGGTAGTTACTTGTTTCATGAAGAACTGATCTATCTTGATGCTTCTGAACTGAAACTGATTCTAACCCAGAATAGTATATTTGATCATTGTTGCTCAAATGATTATTTTCAGTCGACAAATCTGAACGAGTGAGGCAACCCATTAGACCATTTTCTTCTGGGATTTGAATGCTTGAATCCATGTTTGAATTCGACAAGCTTGAAAACTCTAGAGATGGATCGAACTCGGTTGGACTAGGCAATTCTGGAACTTCCAAACCAGACTTGTTGTTTTCTGGCTGTTGGTTCAAGAAATTGGCATAAACAAGAGCAAGATCAATGTGTGAACCAGAAGAGCTATCAGATTCAGCAGAAGAGGCATTATTGTTCATCACTTTGTTGTTATTACCATAGGAATGTCCCATCGGGTCACTAGGAACAACATTACATGACAAACCCTTAACATGGTGATCGGAGATTGGTAGCCTTAAGGACTTACCTCTTCTGTTTTTCCGGCAGCCACCTCCGACAGGCACGTTCCGAAGTGACCCTCCTTTAGTCCAATACCTTCTGCAACCTTTGCAGAAGTATCTTGGTTGTGTCAAGCTATAATTGTTGTAATAACAGAACTTGGTATTTGAAGATCCACACCGCGGACAATTTGGTGAAATTTCAACACTAGGTTTCCATCCTCTCTCCATAACCAAATTTCTTGATCTGCATAGCATTAATCAAGAAATCACTCTCTCTCGAGTAGGCGAGAGAGAGGTGTTTAGTTTTCAGTTGAAGAAAACTGAACAATGTCAAGAAGAGTTATAAGGGGAAATATTGGAAATGTATTAGTATTATGTATAAGCAATCAAAGCACATGAATATTGTTATGGGGCCTTGGAAACGTGCGAGCAGCCATGCACATGAGAGTGTTGTAAGGCAAGTTGGGGGTTCCGGTGCCGTTAAGGACGACGGGATAGTGTAAAATAGTCCCATAAACTAATACTAATTGTCGGTGTTTGACAGACGTGGCTCGAAGTTATAGATTAGAATGAAGGAGATGTAGGAAGCAAATGCCTTGGAAAACACAATCAGGTTTCTTTCAGAAGCAACAACCTTGAAATGAAACATTAAAAAAACTTAAACCCAAATTGGGTAGATTGTTAAGGGTAAATAAAACCTCCCCTGATGAGGAGGGGATTTCAGAGTGATGCACACGGGCAATGCACGTGGCTAAGGTGTTTCTTAAAGAAGGAATGTCGATTTGGGCGGTTTGAATGGGAAACTTTAAGAGAGGATCTCTCTGGGATCATGCGCTTCTTGGATCATGTAACTTTTTTTTTTTTTTGAAGATTTCATGAACATGCAAGTCATCACTATGTTGAAGAAACTGAAGACAGATATCTCAAAGCTCCATAATTAAGCAGTTTTTAGTCTTACTTACTTACTATGCATTATAAACTAGAGCACTTATCATTAGTATGGAACTTGAAAGCAACATAATACTCCTATATATTATTAGTACTAGTATTAAATATGACAAGTTGAAGCATAATTTATGCCTTTATTGTTTGACAAGAAAAAAAAGAATGAATGCTAGATTTATGACATCATGGAAATACAGAGAAGTATCTGAAACTGATAAGCTCAAAGTATCTATGATGAACCCCTTAAACATGGTGAATAAAATCTAAATTGGAAATGTTTGGTAATAGTATATATGTCAATGAAATATTTTCGGACCCACGGGCTGCTGACTCAGTTCAGCTTGTATCTGGCCCAAAGACCGGCCCACTCCAAGCACCTGAAAGCCCATCAGTTTTATTACCTCTAAAAGCCCATCATCAGCATTTAATTTAAATAAATAAATCTTTTAGATTGTATAATTCTGATTTATTTAATAAATTCTGCTGGTATGATATACAGTACTCCATCTGTCCCATTATATAAGTCCCTTTTAACTAACTATATCATCAAAGAAAGTTAGTTAGGATTCAAACTTTTATGTATTTTTATTTTGTTTTTATATTTTTACTCATATTCTCTTTCTCTCACTCATTCTCTCTCCTCCTTCTCACTTTCTTAACTACCCTACCACTTTCAAGGTTAGTTTTGGAAATAACTTTTAAATATGCATTGGGTTTAGAAAGGGGACTTATATTTTGGGAAAAAAAAGCTTCTAGAAGGGACTTATAAAAAGGGACTGAGAGAATATCTCTCTAATTTTGATTCTCTCTAATTTTGATTCTGAAATTTCAGCACCTCGTTTGACGACGCCTCTCTCCACTTAGTCCACTACCTCCTTGTTTTGAGGCACAAACTCAAACTCACTCGATTTGTTGATTTTTTTTTGCTATATAATTACTCATTATATATCTGTTTTAATGTATGTATATAAGTTATAACTATAATAACTCTCAGACTCACAGGACCTTTCTTTCTGTGTTTTTTCTTTTCCCTTGTGCTCTTGAAGTTTCTTTTCCTCCTTTCAACCCCTCATTTGTAATTTGTTTTCTTTCAAGCTTGTGAGCGTAGTGGCAAATTAATGCGTTAAAGAATTTTTGTATTGTGGGGACAAGGATCTGAATGGCTTCAGTTCCTTGTCTCCTCAACATGAAATTTCTTTAACCATTTAAAAGTTTAAGGTCCCCATGGAACTGATTTGTAGACAAATCAAGCTTTCTCTAAACCAGCCAAGTGAAACTTGTCTTCAAAGAGGTTATAACTTATAATGATAGGTGGATTCAACCTATTCCCTAACTAACATGATTTCTTTTTTTTTTTTTAATGTTGTCAAATTTTTAGTTCATTAAAAATGCAGGGCAATTGGCAGTTCCGTTAACGTAGCATGGAACTGAGTAAGACAAATCTTGCTGGATTCAATAAGGTAGAAGAAAAATTAGTCTGTTTCACATTTTATTATCGGCATAAATATCACTTTGCACCCTTAAGTTTGTATGGACTGTCACTTTGTCCCAACTTTTTTATTTTGACCAAAACGTACCCTAAAATTTTATTTTTGTGCCACTTAAATTTTATTTTTGTGCCACTTTGCACCTTCTGTCCGGTAGGATAAAACAAATCGATCGCGGCGTCCAAAAAATGACACGTGGCATGTATCCTTTTGTGCACGTGGCATGCCACGTGCCATTTTTTGAAACATGTGGCATGCCACATGTCACTTTTTGGTACACGTGGCGTGACATGTGTCACTTTTTGATACATGTGACACGATTTTTTGGTACATGTGACATGCCACATGTCATTTTTTGGTACACGTGGCGTGCCACGTCGGACACCGTGATAGAATCATTTGTTCTATCATGACGGAGGATGCAAAGTGGCATAAAAATAAAACTTTAGGGTGAGTTTTGGTCAAAATAAAAAAGTTGGAGGTAAAATGACAGTCCGTACAAACTTAAGGGTGCAAAATGACATTTATACCTTTTATTATCTTCTGAAAAGAGAGTTTTGGAATTGGAAAATAGTTTGTCAAACTTCTTACATGGAAGTTTATCTTCGTTTGACCAAAAATATACTACATTTCATAAACTCTATTTTTTTGTTTCTTTTTTCTGATTTGGAGAAGTGCAATTTCCTTTTTAATTGAAAAAATGTAAGAGGAAAAATGATATTATTCGTATAGCTAGTTCATGGTTTATTGAACTGGAATGCTCAATCTCTCGACCAAGTCAGAGTCTTTTATTGTTGTTTTCGGAATAAATTAGATAATTGCCATTCTTGTATTTACCTTTGACCCAAAAAAAAAAATGTTTGTCCTTGCAGATTTTTTATGTAGTAAAGCGCACTGAAAAAGTTTGTACAATAGAAAAAAGGATAGAGCGAGCATACGTGATATGAAAATGTTAAACCCAACAAACATTTTGTTGCAGGTTGTTGTTCAAACTTCAAACTAAGACAAGCAAAGGAACCACACTCATTCTTCAGTTTCGAATCTATTGATGCCTACTAATTAAGAAAGCTGCAGCAAGAATGTTTGATAAAACATGAATTTTGGAATCTGAACTGAAATGGTTTATCACCATCAGTCCATCACCAAGTTTGAAGGCATGCGTCAGCTGAAAACAGACCGGCCATTACAGAGGAATGGGGAAGAATTAGTATTTAGTTAAGAAGTCAATGTAATATTTTTCTGATTTTTAGCTTTTAAGCCAACATCTGCATATATTTTGAAGGAGAAATTTTACTAGTATTATATTCAGGCTATGTGAATGTGCACTCTATTTACTCTCAAACTATAGTATCAATAAATGAATTTACAATAACTTTTTATTAAAAGTTGAGTCTGACTTGGTCAAGTGATAAGAACATTCAACTTCAACAAATTTTTTGACTCTGCTAGTTATCATACTATTATTTTTCCACACTTTATCAATTCAAAACGAAATTGTAGTTTTCGAATTCAGAAAAGGAAATAAAAATACTCCAGAGGGTATTATAGTCTGATAGACAATACTAATTTAAGTTTGCAGACTTAATTTATTAAATTTTGAAGACCATATGAATAAATATAATAATCTAATTACATAAAACCTTTCTTTTTTAATATAAACTTCCCTTTCTGTTAAAAAATATTTAGTATTTTATAGAAACTTCCTTGAAATAACTTTGACAGTATCATTCAGCAGCTTCTACTCTGTTGCAGACATAACAAAAGTGACATTAGAAACACGTTAAACTGACTTTTCTTCTACCTTGTTGACTCCAATTCTCCAACAAGGTTTTTCTTCCTCAGTTCCATGTTACTGTAAACAGAATTAATGCAGATTGCTCTGTGTTAGATGAACAGAACTGACAACTTTGAAGAAGGGGCAAAAAAAAAAAAAAAATCATGTTAGAACATAGCAAATCTGAAGTATGGTGTTTCACAGTCATTCACTTATTTTTGGTTCTAGTAATAGGTATGATTATGAACCCATTTCTCATTTCTTTTTCATTTTTCTGTTTTCCTTTTTGTTTCTTGTTTGTGTTTATATATCTATGTTAGTTTTCTCTGCAAATCTTAAACACTGGTTTTGAAGAATCTTATATGCTTTTTATATAAAGAATCCAAAGCCATATATAGGATCTGAATTGATCAAATGCATTAGCAAGGTATATAGCTACAAATACAACTGGAACAAGTTACCTTAAATTATAGGTACACTTGGGGTCAAGAAAACATTAGAATCAATATTTGCTTGAATTCAATTTTCTAAGCTTCCTAGTTCCTACACTTATTACTTTTATCAGTTTTTTATATGAAAATACCTCAGATCTTCTTTTTTGTAATGTTGCAACATATATGAATTGCAGCAGCTACTGCAGCCTCAGAAAATTCTTTGGACATAGACAAAGAAATCCTGCTGAATCTGAAATCGTTTCTGTTAGAACGTAATCCGGTAAACAGAGGGCAATACCAGGAATGGAACCAAACGAGCTAAAATCCATGTGATTGGCATGGAATCATCTGCTCTCCAGACGGGGCAAGAGTAACTGGCTTAGACCTCTCTGACAACAAAATCACTGGGGAAATGTTCAACAATTTCTCAGCCTTAACTCAACTTCAATACCTTGATCTCTCCAAAAACACATTAGGCGGAGCGATCCTTGATGACTTGAATCGATGTCACAACCTTGTATACCTCAACCTATCATATAACCTCTTCGAAAATGAGTTGAACTTGGCTGGTTTAACCAGTTTGGAAAAGCTTGATTTGTCCACAAATCGGTTTCATGGGGACTTAAAACTTAGTTTCCCAGCAATTTGCAGTAAACTTGTTGTTGCAAACCTTTCAGTAAACAATTTCACTGGTAGAATTGATGATTGCTTTGACGGATGCCGGAATCTGCAGTATCTGGACTTGAGCACAAATAACTTTTTTGGTTACATCTGGACAGGGTTTTCAAGTCTTGTGGAGTTCTCAGTTTCTGAAAACAATGTTACCGGACCCATGTCTGCATCTATGTTTGTGGATAACTGTAGTCTGCTAGCTTTGGACTTGTCACAAAACATGTTCCAAGGTGAAGTTCCTAGAGAGATTTCAAATTGCATGAACTTAATTGTCCTAAATCTGTGGGGAAATAATTTCACAGGGTCCATTCCTTCTCAAATAGGATCTATTTCAACCCTGGAAGCCTTGTTTTTGGGTAGCAACAGCTTTTCTAGAGTGATTCCAGAATCCCTTTTGAATCTGAAGAAGTTGGCCTCTTTGGATTTGAGCAGGAACAATTTTGGTGGGGAAATACAAGATATTTTTGGGAGATTCACGCAGCTGAAATCTCTTGTTCTTCAGGGAAATTCATACAGTGGTGGGATAAATTCTTCTGGCATTCACAGGCTACCAAACATTTCCAATTTAGACTTGAGCTACAATAATTTTTCCGGTCACTTACCTGTTGAAATCTCTCAAATGCCAAGTTTGAAGTTCTTGATCTTAGCCTATAATGAGTTCATCGGTGTTATACCACTAGAGTATGGAAACTTATCACAGCTAGAGGCTCTTGATCTCTCTTTCAACAGGCTTAGTGGATCAATCCCGCCTTCCCTAGGAAACTTGAGCTCTCTCTTGTGGTTAATGCTTGCATACAATTCACTAACTGGTGAAATACCAAGTGAGATTGGTGACTGTTCTAGCTTGTTGTGGATAAACCTTGCTTACAACCAACTTTCCGGGGCAATCCCTGATGAAGTAACAAATATAGGAAGAAATGCTACTCCAACATTTGAATCGAAGCGAAAGGGTATCCAGATGATAGCTAGTCCTAGCAACTGCTTGGTGACAGATAGGTTGCTAAATGTGGACAACTCTCATTTTCGTTCAGTCACTTTTCATAGTTGGAAGGAGTGTAAAAGCAAATGGGATAAGTTGCTTAGAGGATACGGTATTTATTCAGTATGTGCTGTTGGTTCATTAGTGAGGACATATGAAATCTCAGGTTATATTCAACTTAGCGGGAATCAGCTCACTGGTGAGGTCCCTCAGGATATTGGTAAGATGCGGAATTTAAGAATGTTATATTTAGGTTCCAATGAATTCTATGGGAAACTACCTAGGGAGATTGGGAATTTGCCACTTCTGGACCTAAATATCTCCTGGAACAGATTTTCGGGCGAAATTCCTGAGGAAATGGGGAATATGAGATGCTTAGGAAATCTTGATTTGTCATGCAACAACTTTTCAGGCGCATTTCCCACGCAGCTTAACAAATTGAATGAGCTGAGCCACTTCAACATTTCATTCAACCCATTACTCTCCGGAAGAATTCCAGATGGTGGGCAATTAGCAACATTCGGGAAAGAGTCCTTCCTGGGAAATCCACTATTGCAGAGTTTATATTTCGACTTGGACGATAAAGATCATTTTCCACAAGCACCACCATCAAACTCATGGGATGAAAATAATGATGAATTCGGGACAAATGGAGGAATTAGTGGCGTTCAACTTAAGTGGGAGGCCTTGTTAATAGGGTATGGATGTGGAATGGTGTTGGGAGTGGCTATCTTATATCTAACTTTTCGACAAGGTGAACCAAATTGGTATCTCACCGTGGTTGATGGCATCCATATATGGAAAGCAAATCGTTTACAAAAGAAGAAGAATGCTCGGTTTAGAGGTAATGGAAGAAATAGTTATACTAAACATCACTTAGGTGTGGATTTTAGAAGTTATTTGCTCTTGGAATTCAAATTCCAAATTCATGTTTTATCATACATTCTTCCTGCAGGTTTCTTATTATTCTCTCTTTCAGTCTTGTCTGTCTTGGTTATTACTGTTGCTTGGTCTCATCTAAGATTTTTTGACTTTAATTAAATTTCTGATTTGTTCTTCCTAGTGGTCTCTTTTGTCCTTTATTTCCCGTTTATTATTGCTTTTTGATTCCTCATTGCCATTATGGAGATGGTCTTAATAAATGATCCAATGCTTTTATATGGTTGCAGAGGAACAACTTGATAATGAGCAAGAATGCCAAGCACAAGCATGCTTATGATTTATGTTGTACGAATGGGAGCTTAGGCGACTACAACTAGAAAACGATTGGTTGAAAAATCAAAACGAAAAGCTCAAGGAACACAAGATAAAACTTGAATCCCAACTCAAGGAGATCACTAGCCGTTTTCAACAACAAAATTCTGCCCAAATCGGAAACAAGACTGAAGAAGCAACCTCTGAGCAACAAGAGATTCAACAAGAAGAAACTGAAGAATGAGTGTGGATCTCTTGACAATAAATGTTTGTTTGATTTCATATTAGGATGCTCTGTCTTTTTTTCTATTGTATAAAAATCTTTCAGTGCGCTTTACTACATAAATCTGCAATGACAAACTTTTTTTTTGTCAAAGGTAAATAGTAGAAAAGCTTATCTTAATTCCGAAAATACTAATAAAAGACTTTGACTTGGTCAAGAGATTGACCATTCAAGTTGAATGTACAAGGAACTAGCTATACTATCATTTTCCCCCTTACATTTTCAATTAAAAAAGGAAACTGAAGTTCTTTCTCCAAATCAGAAAAAGAAACAAAAAAAGAGTTTATGAAATGTATATTTTTGGTCAAACTATATAAGATAAACTTCCAAGTAACAACTTTGACAAACTATCATTCACAAACTCTCTTTTAAGAAGATAAAATGTGAAACTGACTTTTCTTCTAACTTATTGAATCCAACAACATTTGTTTTCCTCAGTTCCATGCTTCATAAACAGAACTGCCAATTGCCCTGCATTATTTTTAATGAAATAAAAATTTGAAAAAGTTTTGTTTTAAAAAAATCATGTTTCTTTTCCTTTTTGTTTATTGCTTGAGTTCCTAAACATGCTAATGATCTCTGATATAAGCATTATACAATGAATCCTGAGAAATGGGATATGATCAAATGCAATACTATAAGGTATAAGGTATATATGCAACTGCAGCAATTTGACTTAAAAATATATAGTCATTGTGGTTAAGAAAACATTAGAATAAATATTTGCAAAAGCCAATTTCCTAACCTTCCTTTCCTTGTTAGACTGAAATTTGGTGAGTACGGAAAATGCTTAATATTTTTATCAGTTTTGATATGAAAATACCTCTCAGAATCTTACAGTGTTGCTATATATATGAAATTGCAGCAGGTACTGCAATCTCAGAACATTCTCTGAATCTGAAATCGCTTCTGTTAAAAGATTATCAGGTAAGCAATGGACAAAACTTGCTTGTGAATATTCCAAAAAGTTATGGGAAAGGATTCTCAGAGCCTGTAACTTGACAAAGTCAGTTGTTGATTGGCAGACTGAGTTCCAATGGGCTATATCAAAGTTTAGAGGGAAGTCTCTTCTCTTTTTAGTTTTGAAATTAGCATGGAATGCCTACTGCTATGTACTTTGGAGGGAGCGTAACAATCGAGTTTTTCCAGAAGAAGATGAAAACGATTGAGCAGTCTTTCCAAGTTGTTGCTGAGTTTATTCGGTTTCGTTTATCTGGTCTTTCAAATGTGGCTACAGATCCTGTCAATGTTTCTCTTTGTAAAAGCTGGCATTTACAGTTAGCTTGATAGTTGTTTCATTTGTATTCAACTTCACTTTTTTGTACTAGTTTTATAGCAGTTCTTGTTCCTGCTATTGGATGAATGAATACATATTTATCCAAAAAAAAAAAGCAATGGACAAAACGAGGAATGGAACCAAACAAGCTCAAATCCATGTGAACTGGTTATTTTTTTGCAGATTTCATGAACCTGCTCAATTGTCAAAGAGATTCTTCATTCTTCTTGTATCTCTTGATGCCTTCTTTTTTGGAGCATGGCAATCTTGGATTCCAATTCTTCTGTTTTTAAAGCCTCTGATGCTAGTTCCCCTTGTAAAACTCTTACTTGCTTTTCAATTTCAGTCTTCTCAGGCCAAAGGTTTTCTATTGCTCTACAATTGTTTCTGATTTGGGTAGATACCTCTTGTTGGAAACTGCTAATGTTTTCCTCGAGATGGGAAGAATCCTGCTCTTTTGCCTTTACAAAATTCTCCATCTCAACAAGTTGGCCTTCAAGTTTTTGCTTATGTTCCTTGAGTTCTTTGTTTTGATTTTTCAATCTATCGTTCTCTTGTTGTAGTTGCTTAAACTCCCATTGGTACAGCATAATTTGTAAGCATTCTAGAGATCGTTGTTTATTGTCAACAAGTTGTTCCCCTGCTGTCATAAAAGCCTTGGTCATGAACATCTTTATAATGACAATAATTAAGGAATATTCAAAAAGGGAAATAAGGCCAAATTAAATGGAAGTCACTGATCAAACAAAAAAACCACAAGCTAACTTTTAGTTTAACTCTAGAGAGACGACCCTCTCAAGGATGCAAAAGGGGTGGTTCTCTAGAGGGAGTATCTATTTGATCAAGTTCATGTATGATGAAACATAAAACAAAAATGAATATGGGATCTGAAACCAAGAAAAGAACTAAATAACATGAGCCTAATATAAAACTTGTAAAATTCGCATTTCAAAAGTGATGTTCAGTCACTTATAATCTAGTATAACTAATTATTCCATTACCTCTGCGGCGAGCATTCTTCTTTTGTAAACGTTTTGCCCTCCATAGATGGATGCCATCAACTGCAGTGAGAAACCATTTTGGTTCACCTTTTAGAAAAGTAATATATACTACGGCCACTGCAAACACCATTCCACATCCATACCCTATTAACAAGGCTTCCCACTCAAGTTGAACGCCACCTCCATCTGTCCCAAGTTCATCCTCATCCTGTGAGTTTGATGGTGGTGGTGTTGGTGGATGTTGATCATCGTCCGAGTTGAAGAATGATGGAGTTTCCAATAGTGGATTTCCCAGGAAGGAGTCTTTCCCGAGTGTTGCTAACTGCCCACTCTCTGGAATTTTGCCAGAAAGTGATGGGTTGAATGAAATGTTGAACTTGCTCAGCTCATTCAAGTTACTAAGCTGCATGGGAAATGCGCCTGAAAAGTTGTTGCATGACAAATCAAGATTTCTTAAGCATCTCATATTCCCAATCTCCTCAGGAATTTTGTCTGAAAATCTGTTCCAGGAGATGTTTAGGTCTAGAAGTGGCAAATTTCCAATCTCAGTAGGTAGTTTCCCATAAAATTCATTGGAACCTAAATATAACATTCTTAAATTCCGCATCTTACCAATATCCTGAGGGACCTCACCAGTGAGCTGATTGCCACTAAGTTGAATATAACCTGAGATTTCGAACGTCCTCACTGATGAACCAACAGCACATACTGAATAAATGCCGTATCCTCTAAGCAACTGATCCCATTTGCTTCTACAATCCTTCCAACTACGAGTTGTGACAGAACGAAAAGGAGAGTTGTCCACATTTAGCAACCTATCTGTCACCAAGCATTTGCTAGGACTAGCAAACATCTGGTAACCCTTCCGATTTGATTCAAATGTTGGGGTAGCATTTCTTCCTATATTTGTTACTTCATCAGGGATTGCCCCGGAAAGTTGGTTGTAAGCAAGGTTTATCCACAACAAGCTAGAACAGTCACCAATCTCACTTGGTATTTCACCAGTTAGTGAATTGTATGCAAGCATTAACCACAAGAGAGAGCTCAAGTTTCCTAGGGAAGGCGGGATTGATCCACTAAGCCTGTTGAAAGAGAGATCAAGAGCCTCTAGCTGTGATAAGTTTCCATACTCTAGTGGTATAACACCGATGAACTCATTATAGGCTAAGATCAAGAACTTCAAACTTGGCATTTGAGAGATTTCAACAGGTAAGTGACCGGAAAAATTATTGTAGCTCAAGTCTAAATTGGAAATGTTTGGTAGCCTGTGAATGCCAGAAGAATTTATCCCACCACTGTATGAATTTCCCTGAAGAACAAGAGATTTCAGCTGCGTGAATCTCCCAAAAATATCTTGTATTTCCCCACCAAAATTGTTCCTGCTCAAATCCAAAGAGGCCAACTTCTTCAGATTCAAAAGGGATTCTGGAATCACTCTAGAAAAGCTGTTGCTACCCAAAAACAAGGCTTCCAGGGTTGAAATAGATCCTATTTGAGAAGGAATGGACCCTGTGAAATTATTTCCCCACAGATTTAGGACAATTAAGTTCATGCAATTTGAAATCTCTCTAGGAACTTCACCTTGGAACATGTTTTGTGACAAGTCCAAAGCTAGCAGACTACAGTTATCCACAAACATAGATGCAGACATGGGTCCGGTAACATTGTTTTCAGAAACTGAGAACTCCACAAGACTTGAAAACCCTGTCCAGATGTAACCAAAAAAGTTATTTGTGCTCAAGTCCAGATACTGCAGATTCCGGCATCCGTCAAAGCAATCATCAATTCTACCAGTGAAATTGTTTACTGAAAGGTTTGCAACAACAAGTTTACTGCAAATTGCTGGGAAACTAAGTTTTAAGTCCCCATGAAACCGATTTGTGGACAAATCAAGCTTTTCCAAACTGGTTAAACCAGCCAAGTTCAACTCATTTTCGAAGAGGTTATATGATAGGTTGAGGTATACAAGGTTGTGACATCGATTCAAGTCATCAAGGATCGCTCCGCCTAATGTGTTTTTGGAGAGATCAAGGTATTGAAGTTGAGTTAAGGCTGAGAAATTCTTGAACATATTCCCAGTGATTTTGCTGTCAGAGAGGTCTATGCCAGTTACTCTTTCCCTGTCTGGAGAGCATAAGATTCCATGCCAATTACATGGATTTGAGCTTGTTTGGTTCCATTCCTGGTATAGTCCAATGTTTACCGGATTACGTTCTAGCAGAAACGATTTCAGATTCAGCAGGATTTCTTTGTCTGTGTCCAAAGAATTTTCTGAGGCTGCTGCTGCAATTCATATATGTTGCAACATTATAAAAACAAGATCTGAGGTATTTTCATATAAAAAACTCATAACAGAAACTTCTTAAAGCAATTCAAAGTTCAATGTAACAATAAGGAAAGAAATGTTACAATATTGAATTTATGCAAATATTGATTCTGATGTTTTCATGAAATGTTACAACTGTAACTATAACTTAAGGCAACTTGTTCCAGTGCATATTGCCATATATATACCTTTCTAATGCATTTGATCAATTCAGATCCTATATATATGTCTTTGGATTCTTTATATAAAAAACATATAAGATCATCCAAATTAGTGTTTTCTGATGACAAATTCTGATAAACAATATTGCTTTAAGATTTGTATGATTTGACTGCAAGTCTTTAATAAAACCCATCTTTTCTAATCATAGATATTGAGTAAAAATTCTTTAGTCTATATTCTTATGGAGTTATTTCAACTTTTTTTTTTAAGCCAAAGAGTTATTTCTACTTTAAATTGGTTTAAATTAGATATCATAATAAATTTTACACAAAAAAGAAGGGGGAAAAGAAAGAGTCAGCAGTAGAGCCTTTAATATGCAGGAAATGAAATGATACCCACAGGCCAAAACGAGAAAATTGTCATAATAACCCTTTTTGCAGAGAAAACTAGCATATACATATGAACACAAACAATAAACAAAAATGAACAGAAAAGTGGAAAAGGAAAAAGAAATGAGAAATGGGTTCATGATAATACCTATCATTAGAACCAAATATAAGTGAACGACCGTGAAACACCATACTTCAGTTTGGCGATTTTCTAACATGATTTTGTGTTTTGTTTTTTCCTTTTTTTTTTCAAAATTGTAAGTTCATTAACACAGAGCAACCTACAATTGTAAATTCACTTTAGTAACATGGAAATGAGGAAGAAAAATCTTGTTGGAGACTTGGAGTCAATAAGGTAGAAGAAAAGTCAGTTTAACGTGTTTCAAATGTCACTTTAGTTATGTCTGTTTTTTTTTTTTTTTTTGGTGAATGTTATGTCTGTTTGAAACAGAGTAGAAGCTGCTGAATGATACTGTCAAAGTTACTACAGGAAGTTTCTATAAAATTATTTTTTGGGACCGAAAAGGAAGTTTATATAAAAAAGAAAGCTTTTAAATAATTATATTTATTCATATATGGTCTTCAAAATTAAACAAAATAAACCTGCGAACTTTAATTAGTAACAAGTCATGTTAGTCCACGCTGGTGCTACGGGTGTAATACCCTAATATTTAGGCAATAATATATTTGAATTATATTTTATAAGAAAATGACTTCATTGAAAGGTTTCCATAATTGTTGGATCTTATGGAACAACAATGAAAGACAAAAGGGTTTAGTAGTAGTTTTACCATAAAGTGTAAAAATATCTTTTGGGCCTTAAACCGACATAGGAAACGGATAAGAGAGAAGTTAAAAAAAAATGATGAAAACAAAATTAGTATAAATATATCTTTGAGGCTGTCCTAATTCGGTGGCTCTCATTTTCTAATTGGGAAAGAAGTACCAACATTATATATATAAGACACAGGGCACTTACTATGTGAGTGGTTTATAATAGTTTTTTTTTTTTCAATATGTAGTTTCTTTAAAATGATATAAATTTATTTAAATATTATATTTATCTTATAATGGGTAGTTTTTTTTCTAAAATTGATATAATGGGTAGTTTTTATCTAAAATGGGTAGTTTTTATTTTATTTTGAATTTTTAAAAAACTGAGTTTGTCTCCGAATCAACTCGTGAGACAAAATCAGGTTTTGACATTATAATTAGTATATATATATATATATTATTATTATATAAAAACTCATACAAAATAGAGCTTCCTCATTAAGCCACGCTGGCTTTTTAGTTCAATTTCTTTTTTTTTTTCCTTTTTCCACACCAACTTAAATTCGGTCCATTATCGGCCAAAATGAAAGTTTGGTTGTTCGGTTTACTACTTAAAAAAATAAAGAAAACAACTTGACCGGTCTAACCAGCAATCACCTAACCCAATTAGTTATGAGACGATCACCCAATCACTTTCCAAACCATAAAGATTGAAGATAAATTTCTGAGTGGTCAATTAATTATGTATATATAATAACATTGTTTAGTTGTGTAATTATGATTGTGTTTCGTGGATTCTATTCAAATATCCATCTAGCAAACTATGTTTCATTAAGGAGTATGTAAAGTTTTGATCTTGATTCAGATTCATATGAAGTTCATCAATTCTAAAATCTGTTCCTATTTTGGTTCTCCTGTTGCTGATTTTCTTTTTGTTCTTTTTGGTAGATTTTATATTTTACTTTTGGTTTTGATTTAGAGAAATTAAATTTGAAGCATGTAAAGTGTTGGTTTTGATTTTGATTTAAGAGTTAATTTGATGTTCAACTCTTCATCGGAAAAAAAACTTAATAATTTAATAATATCACTTCAAGTGTCTCTCCAGAACGTTTTCTCTTTGAGGGTGTTCTTAGTCTTGCTGCGACAAGGTTTTATAAGAAGCTTTTAAAAGTTAGAATTATTATTGCTATCTATTCTGCTTTATATTAATGATCTCATTAGGTCATTTAAACTCATTTTTTGTAACTAAAATAACATTTAAAAAAGAGGATAAATGAAACTTAATAATAAAATTACTATGTCACTAGAAAATATTTAAATTAAAGGATTGTCTCAATTTTTTCTTCCCGGGGCGAAGCCCGGGTCGTATTCTAGTAAGGAAAGAAAGAAGGAAGGAAATTTGAAAACAAAGAAGGAAGTGGAGAATCAAACATGCCGATTATTACCCAAGGTTAAGATAGTGGAGAACAAGCTCCTATGTTTTCAAGGTGAGTTTAAATATTTATCTTACTTGGTAATTTATGGATTTAAGTGGCTAAAAACCGTTTACAAGTGAGAGAAAGCTAAGTGGCTTTTCATTTTACTTTGGGAGAGAATTGGCAGCAGCTAAGGAGAGCAGAAAAGAACAAAGGGCAAGTAGCTTAAGGGGAGAAAATCAAGAAAGAAGTTGAATTGATTAAAGGGAAGATTTAAGCCGTGGTTTCTTTGCTCTTTGTAAAAGGAATAGCAAGCTTTAAGTTGAATTTGAGGTAAGTGTTAAGCTTTTATTTGTTTCAAAGTTTGTGGGTTTTATGATTTGAAGCTTGAATTAGAAGATGAAGGGAGGATTAAGGGTTGATGAAACTTATATTTTTATGGATTTAGTGAAAATATATATTATTTATAGTTTGGGTTCATGAAGCTTACTTTAAGTGCTATGTACGGTTAGAAGACTTATCTATCTCTACTTTGCAAATAGCTAAAGAGAATTTGCGATTTATGTTGTCAAGTGAATATATGATTAATTTGGTAAAAACGAAAAGAGGAGCCTATCAGGGTATTTTCGGAATTTCTGTATTTTCTCTCTCATGAATCATGTGTTAAATTTTATATCAATGGAAAGGTCTTGAAGTCTAGTTTCTAAATCTTTTTACGGATCTTGATTTGGTGTTGTGTAGCTAAAGATATGAATTTTTAAGTATGGTTGTATAAGACAAACTATGGTATTGGGGTTTAAGGACATATAGAAGTTAAGAGAGGCTTTAATTGATAGATTATATTTCTTATAGTTAATATGAATTTTAATATGACTGAATGTACTCGTGAATAGGCATATGACTACTTGGAGAAAGGTTGGATTAGTTCGAAAAGAGGTAAGTATATCTCTAACACACTTAGCCCGTTTTGAATCTATAATTTACGTATGTATGATTTTATTCAGATTTAAATGAATAAAATGATTTATCATTTATTTTCTAAATCTGAAAATAAGGTCAAACATTGAATATTTCGTGTTTTTATATATATGATGATATCAAATGTTGGTTTGGAAACCAAATGAGATTATGAATGATAGAAAATATATTTATGGTTTTGTGAGTTTATGGTTTTGAGTAATGCTTCATGTGAACAATATTTTACAATGATTTTTATAAGAAATGATTTATTATGTGTGTGTATTGAGATATGGCATTTGAGAAAGTGTTTTGAAGGCTACGTTTTGATCCCTTCGGGGATGATCGACAGAGAGCATGCATGTTCTATCGGCCCTGGCCAGAGGGTTATAGTATCTGGAAAACGGCCCTGCTAACGGGTTATAGTAGTTAGCAATATGTCGATATCGGCCATGTCATGGGTTATAGTAGTGACCATAGCCAAAGGTAAAATTTTCCATGATTTGATTATATGATTTGTGGATGAAATGATGCCTATCTCATTGACTTGGACTTGTGAAAATGGTTTATTTGTTATGATGTTAAAGAAAGGGCTATGTGCCTGTGATTTATGACCATGTGGTTTTGCTTTAAAGCTTTGATAAAATGTTGAGAGCATTTAAACATTTTCTATACCTTGATATTTTAAATGGCATCATTCCTCACTTGTTTAAAGTGTGATTTATGATGAATTTTATTGGAAATCCTTTTTGAGGTTGAAAGGAAATCGTTTATTGATTTATGTTAGTTTTGTGTGATTTGAATATTGTGATGGAATGGTATATATGTATATTATATATTTTCAAATAGTGCTTGACCAGGTAAAGTGTGTAATTGGATCGATCGAAATTCTCGAGGTTATTACTACAAGGTATAAAGATACATATATTTGATGGAAAGTATACATGGTACTCTCAAATTTAGTCCTTAGTATATTATATAAATATAATTTATTAAGATAGACTTCGTATTACTTTGAAATTCTAATTAGATTGAAACATTGTCTCACATGTTGCAGCTGAAAAAAGAAGCTTTGAATATCCAAGATTCAAGCGTGCGACATACTACAGGATGAATCTCTTTGCGCCTAGTTGTATATATATGCTCCATTGCACAATTTGACTTGTGAATGTCACAGAAGATCATCTTACATTTTTTGTAGACAGGGCCATGAACTTCCTTGCATTTTTTTACCATAAGAGTACTGCCTCCGCGCGCTCATCACAAGTATGCAGAACGGAAATTGAAATGCTAAGTATTGTCATTTTTTTACCATATATGCGGGCAAAATTCCCTGTTCTTGATTCTGTTAGAAGTATTGTCATGTTCTTAAGGCATCCTACTAGTGTTTTTTTTTTTTTTCTTGGCCAGAGTAAGGCATCCTATTAGTTTACTTCATAGGATTTCATCTTCTCTTTTTGCTTTATTAATTATTAAATTTCTTGTAAAACATGTGGCCATGACAGTTGGAGCTTTCAACTTTCAAGAACAATCTTACTATATCTCAAAAAAAAAAAAAAAAAAAAAAACAATCTTACTATACATTTATCAACTTCGTTTCTATCTAAATGTACATTTTTTCTTATTCTATTTCCGATTGATAAACGAATATATATTAGTCAAAGTATCAACTGACCAGATATATTCCAATTGAAATTGCTATTTATTAAGATGAAGATGGGTTGATAAATTAGCTATAGAATCTGGTAAAAGTTTCTGTTAGAATATTGGCTGAGTTGCACAAAGAAAATGCATGTTGAACACTTGTCAAAAGAAAAAAAATGTGGCATGCAAATAAGACCACTTGTGACAGGTGTAAAATGAAGAAAAATCTGATATATGCCTATAAATCAATGAAATCAGAATTAAGAATTGCTTTTAGCCATTTTTGGCAGAGCCATTACACCTCACAGTTCTCTGTTTTCCTACTTGAATTTCTTTGTAATTTGTTGCATTTTTAACCAAACTGAGCCGCTTCCTTTGAAAGCAAAACTCAGATTTTAAACCCAATTTGCAACCTTTCTTAAGCACCTTAAAAAGCCAACAGTTTCAACCGATTGCAGTTAGTTAAAGATGAAGGAAAATCCAAATCTCCTGCTTTCCCACACTGATTAACAGCTCAAGATTCATCAGGTTTCACATATTGTCAAGATAGTTCTTGAAACGGCAACGCCTATTCCAATACATAGAGGAAAGATTGGAAATTGCTCAAGTACAAGTTTCTGAAGAAATTATTGATTTTAACCAATATAATATCCAAACAAAACTATTGCCAAGCATCATAAGTGCAAAGCCAAGAAATGCATCCCACAGTCTTAAAGAGTGCAGGCTCTGGCTCTTTTTAATGCTAACTATTATTATTATGTCCTAAAGGTTGTTGCTGAAATGGACCGTTAAAACGATTGCAGAGCAATCCTTACATGCAACTTGTTAATATGTCTAAATAATCTTTGTCTATAAGATCAGTGACATTCAAGTTGGTAAGTACGAGCATGTTTTTTTTTTACCTTTAGTCCTTTGGGTTTCTGGTTTTTTTTTTTTTTTTTTTTCAATTTCATTGGTGCCAAATGTCTTTCTCCATCGCTGGCAAGTTGTTTTTTAAGAAAACTTAGAGAAGTTTTGGAAGCAACCCACAAAATTAATATTCCAAAGACTTCCCAATGGACTATTTATAATCAATTTTGTTGAATAGTTTAGGGGTTGAACATTTTATTTCTCAATGTTCTCGAGGCATGCTGTAGGAATGGAAAAAAGGGAGTTGTTAATTAGTTAATTCATCAACTTTCTAAAAACAAATCCTAAATGTACATCACATACATTCACCTAACGTGGAAGACTCTCTTAAGCAAGTGACTCCAAGTTGCAAAGCTTTTCTAAAGTCCAACCATTGTTCAATCTCCAATCAAATTCAGCTTATGTAGTGTTATTAATTAAAAATCCATCTTTTGAGTCTTCTCAAATAATGCCCAAGGATTCTAATTTTCTTGTCAAATACCAGCAAAAGAGGGATAGCCTTAGGATTGTTTCTTCTCAAATAAAATAAAAATACTATAGTAGTATTGTAATCCAACAAGTAGCATAATTTCTCAGAAGCAATACTCAAATTGCATGATATTTTAGTATACTTGTTGGAAGAAACAAAGCAGCATCAGCAGAGAAATTTCAAGGCAATGACCATTTGGATGATGATGTGGGTGGAACCCGACCCAAGTTAATTAATCAACTAATAACAACTCTTCTAGTCTATCACAAATCTGATACATCCTGAATTTTCAACATAGTGGAATGTTGACTCCATGTGTTTTTTATGATAACATAGCATTCCAAATATTAGTGAGACTAATCAAGGTATTTAGTGTGCAGTGATAAATTGAATATTTAACTAAGAAAGGTTGTAAATAAACCAATTCATAAGAAGCTCAATATCACATTGGAAGCATAATAAGGAAAGCCCCTACAAGAAAGCATAAGTCAATGGAAATTGAAGAAGGCACAGTTCGAGGCACTAAGAGAGAAGTCATTTCTAGTGGGATGCCTAGAAGAGAAAGTTAGAAGATACATGTTGGGAAGCACAAGGCATTCGTTAGAAGTCACCTTATTGCGAGCAATGCAGAGCGGTCATCAGTGGGACTAATGAAGCGTTCACTCAGTCAAATTGTTAGAACTGCCAGCACTTCTAAAAGACAAAATAACGGCCAATTTTTTCAAACAGTCTTTCCAACGGCTAGTTTTGGTAGATTTTGTATATAAAGCATTAAATAACCGTTGGAGGTCAGTTTTGAGCATTCAAGAAGTCTAAAGACAACATTAACTCTCTAGAATCTCTACCAAGTTGTTTTACACTCTTATATTCATTTTAGCTTGGTTTTGCAAGATTGTTCTTAACTCTTTTCTTTGTAAAATATATCCTTTTACACACTCTTCAAACATTATTTTTGATTGTAATCAGTGTGGTGAATCACTTATGGTGAAGAACCTCGGTTGTGTTCAAGCTTGGGTGAAACTTAGGTTGTTGTAAAGACTTGGTGTAGGCCCGTAAATACATCAGATTAGTGAATTAGTTGAAATTCTTGGTGGGAATACAAGGTAGAGGACATAGGTCAAGGAGGATCGAACCTCTATAAATTGATTGTGCAAGTTAAGCTTCCTCTAATCCCTTCTAGTTGCTTTGCCTTTAAAGTCATTTATTGCATGCCATCTTCATACTCCAACTTACTCTGCATGATTTCTGATTACACATTGTACTTGTTCATTAATTCTTATTGTCACTAGGTAAGAGTCCTGCTCGCTACGCTGAGCGAGCATGCTATGCTATAACACTTAATTAATTTTCAACTATGAGCTTGTTAAAGGAGGATTATGCTCAATTGGTTTAAGTCATGTATTTTGACAAATTTGGAACTAAGTAAGAATCCCACCAAATCTAGTCCATAACCAATAGCAATAATTTTAGTATATTTTATCGAAAGGAGTCCACTATATTATAGAATATCGAAAATACCCTTAGTAGCTTTTATAAATAACAAAAAAATTGAACTTGAAAAAACGAAAAACCAAGTCAAACAGTGAAAGTTGTAGATTACGGAACAACCTTTTATTATAGACACTTAAATCACCTTAATTAGACATCTAGGAAAAACATTATATAAGTAAACCGTCCACCAAACCACTAACTTTTTGAAAGCATTTTTTATATTTAAAACGTCAAATTTAGCTTTTGAGTTCTTCATAAAATTTGTAACCTTCTTATAGATACTTTTTTTTTTCAAGTTCTAATAGATACTTTGAATTATCTAAATCAGACATCTTGAGCAAAAACTCTATAATATTAAGTAAACCATCTACTTAAATTACTAATATTTTAGAAGTATTTTTCATACTCGAAACATAAAAAATCCACCGAAATAACAATTTTTTCAGAAGAATTTTCGGTATTTGAAAAATCAAATTTAGATTTCGAGTCCTTCATGAAAGTCACAGGTAACCTTTTAACAGGTACTTGAATCATCTCAATCAGACATCTGGAGCAAAAATTATGTAATATTAATTGGACCGTCCATTCTCGCTAACCGAAACAACTAAATTTTTGGAAAGCATTTTTTATACTCGAAACAATAAATTTAGCTTCCGAATTCTATATGAAAGTTGTAGATAATAAAACAACCTTTTAAGAGATAGTTGAATAGCCTCAATCAGACATCTGAAGCAAAAGTTATCTAATATTAATTGGAACGCCCATTCCCATTAACAGAAACAACTAATTTTTTGGAAGTATTTTTGATACTTCAAACATTAAATTCAGTTTTTGAGTCCTTCATGAAAGTTGTAGTTCATGGAACAACCTTTTAATAAACACTTGAATCACCTTGATCGGATATCCAGAACGAAAATTATATAATGTTAAATAGACCACGCAGCCAAACCATTTATAAATATGTTATATTATATTATAATTTAAAATGTTAGAAAGTCAAAAATGCCCTTTTAAGTTTGTGAGAATAACCAAACTCAATATTTACCAAATTATGATGTAAGATCTTTAGACCGGTTTACGTGTAATTTCACTTCCTCCACTTATGGTTTGTTATAATATTCACTTTTTGCTTATTTGATTCACTTCTGCACTAGTTGTATTGCTCCCACTAGTTGTTCCATATACTCTGGTCGCATTAATGTTCTGTTTTGTAGAAAAGTTAGTTAAGTTACAAAGTTTTAAAAGTGGGCTATTCACCCCCTCTAGCACCACATTCTGGACCAACATGGAAATGTCCACCAAGTGCCATAATTAGCTATAAATTGCTTAATAATTTAACAAGAATACTGTTAGTTGGTTTTAAATTTTGGGCACTTGTAGCATCAAACAAACAGAGTAACTGATAAGTGTATTTTATACACACATATTGCTTTTGATTCTTCGCCAAATTGAGTTAAATTGTTCTAATTTTGATGTAGTTTGGCATGATTTCCCTAGCATCTTGAATATGTTTTTTGTAGAACAAAGAATTGATGAAATAACCTCCCATCATTGTTTTAATTTTCATGCTTTTTCTCACTAGTATTAACACACGTCAAAACTAGGATGTTGTCCTCGAACGATATTTTTATTACAACGACGATCTCGTACGCTTGCGCGAATCCATCAATCAGTAACTTTCTTGGTAGTACTTCCAGGTTCCAACATATTGAGCTTCCCATCAGTAAACACACTCATAATTTCATTTGCAATCAGTACTTCCATTTTAATCTTCCTCAAATCTTTCTTTTCTTAGGAAATTTATTTGAATACTAAATATAATATTATTAAGGATGATTATACAATAAAGCGTTAGTGTAAAGTTTAGACTCTACAAACAGTAAAGGTGAGCATCGGGTCGGTTTCGGTGCAGCCGATCGGTGACTCACCCGAAACTGATCACTGGAGATTTTGAGCACCGACCCGACCTCCCATGGAACTGACCGACTTTGGTTGGTTTTCGGTCGGGTCGGTCGATTTTCCAGCTATCCGAATTTTCAGTTTAAGATGAGTAAACGATTTTCTTGAATATTTCAATATCGTCATGTTACCCGGATTCAATTCTTATGAAGTAACCAATTAAATTACTGATTACTGAACAACCCAAAAAGCCTGAAAATCAAAATTACCAAGAATAGAAGAAATAGAATTTCAATAATACATAAGCAGCCAAACAGACCTTCCACCAATGTAAAATCTAGTCTCCCCATCATATTGAACTAATGTTTAAAACTCATTAAATAAACTCAAGATAGGAAATAAAGGAAATGGGAGGAAGATAAAACAAGTGGGAAATGAAAAATTGCATACACAACTATATGAAGAGAATCAAAAGAAACCATATTGCAGGAACGATCAAAATGCCTACAATTTTGAAAGGAAAAACAATTTATGGTTTCAAAATTTCAAATTGGGGATTTTGAAAAAAGGAGAATCTAAGGGGAAATTAGGTTCCCTAAACCCCGAAAAAGAAAGAGAAGGCTGGAGGTCGAATCCCGACCTCCGACTACATGTCGAGAGACTCGTTGCCGGCCAAAATCCCGTTGAAGAAGAAGAAAATGTTGGAGCTTTCAAAGGAGTGATTGTATTCATATCAAAGTGAGGTATTTATACAAAGGTTTGGTATATGATAAGTATGATCAGTTGTACAATATCTAAAAGGAGGGTTAGGCCGATCCTTATAGACAAGTAAGGGGTAAATACAACAATTAACTTGTTTTATCACCCTCCCTCAAGCTGGAAGGCTCTGAAAGAACTCGTAGCTTCACTTTAGTTTGTGAAACCGTGGCCTGGGAAGAGGTTTAGTCAAAACATCTGCAACCTGATCTTCACTCGAAATGTACTGAACTTGCAATTCTTTCTTCATGACTTTATCCCGCATATAATGGAAATCAATCTCAAGATGGCGTGATCGAGAATGGAAGATTGAAGACACCGTTAAATATGTTGCACTCAGGTTGTCGCACCAGAGGATTGGTTTTGCAGCTAGAGGATATCCAATTTCAGCAAGTAGACTTTGCAGCCAGTAGACATCGCTTGTAGCAGAGGCTAAGGATCGGTATTCAGCCTCAGTAGAAGAACGAGACACTGTTCTTTGTTTCTTTGAAGTCCAAGAGATCAAATTAGAGCCATATAAGATTGCAAGTCCGGTAGTTAATTTTCGATCATCCAAGCATCCTCCCCAATCCGAATCAGAATAAGCGCTAACTTGGGAGTTTGTGCGTCTGGTGAGATAGGGTCCATGGTTTTTAGTTCCAACTAAGTAGCGGAGAATGCGTTTTACTGCAACCCAATGCGACTCTAGTGGCAAATGCATATACTGTGAAACTTTGTTCACTGCATAGGTGATATTGGGTCTTGTAAAAGAGAGATATTGGAGTCCTCCAACTATACTCCGATATAGAGTAGCATCAGGAAAAATTTCATCATTTCCCATCGTCAGTTTCTGTTGTGGACATGATGGAGTTGAGATAGAGTTTACCTTAGCCATATTGGCTTTATCAAGCAGCTCACCAATGTATTTTTGCTGTGTGAGAAGTAAGCCATCAGGATTTCGAATTGCCTCAACTCCGAGAAAATAGCTATAGAGACCCGGCCCAACATGCGAGGTATTGTCTGCTTTGGCCCAAAGGCCTCACGGATTTGCCTCTCTAAAAAGGCGCCTCACAAGTTTGGGTTGGATCTCTATTATATAAACCACAATAGATCACCACATCCTTTTGATGTGGGATCTTGGGGCGTCACAATCTAACCCCCCTTATAGGCTTGTCGTCCACGACAAGCCCACATAACGCAATCACCAGGACCCACCGAGCGCCGGGATTCTAGAGGTGGCTCCCTCCGCACTCCCACGGTGTAGCACTTAGCTCCCGCTGCACGCCTGGTGAAAGCTCTAATACCAACTGTAGAGACCCGGCCCAACCTGGTGAAAGCCATCCAGTGCTGTTTTATTTGAGCCAGTTAAGAGAATATCATGCACATAAATTAGGCAATAAATTCGAGTGGAGCCATTGATGTAAAAGAAGAGGGAAGAGTCTGTTTTCGATCCCTGAAAACCATGCTCAATCAATTTGTCAGTAAGACATTTAAACCATACCCTGGGAGCCTGTTTGAGACCGTAAAGAGACTTCAGAAGCTTGCAAACATGAGTTGAGTTATTCGGAACAACAAACCCAACTGGTTGTTCCATAAAAACAGTTTCCTCCATTTTTCCATGCAGGAAGGCATTGGATACATCAAACTATTGAATAGGCCAATTTTGTTGAACAGCAAGAGACAATATTAGCCGAACAGTTTGGGGTTATATCACCGAGCTGAAAGTTTCATTGTAATCTAAACCAGGGCGTTGATGAAACCCTTTAGCAACAAGCCGAGCTTTAAATCTTTCCATACTTCCATCCTTGTTTTTCTTAATTTGGAACACCCATTTGCAGCCGATTATGTTTTGAGCAGAGCTGCGAGGAACTAGTTCCCAAGTTCCATTGTGAATTAGTACATTATATTCCTCGGCCATCACCTGTCGCCATTCAGGTGTTTTCAATGCTTGGGAGGCAGTAGTCGGTTCAACCAGAGTTGTCGCAATATGGTTGGCTTTAGGTTTTGGTTTTAGGTTTCCCGTATCCGATCGAGTTACCATACGATGTGTTTTGGTTTGTTGATTTGGTGGTTGGTTGTTATACTTAGTGAGATCGACTATCAGAGATAATCCTGGAGAGGCTGCTGACAGTGGAGTTGGGGAGGTTTCTGATGATGAGGTGGAGGTAGTTTTAGGTTTAGATGGAGTTATTGAAGGTGTTTTTAGGTTGGAGAGGTCGGTTTGATTGAAAGGATCCGTTTGATTTGGTGTTTAGGGTAAATTTGTATTTGGGCTTAGGCTTGTTGTGTGTATTGGTGAAATTGGTGTTTGTTGTTGGGCTTGTGTAATTGACGGTGAAGGTATTTGATCATTCGTTGGGTTTGGTTTTGGTAGTGAATTGTTTTCTGTTCTTGAAATTCCCATGAGAAAGAGAAAATTTGTTGGTGCAGTAGGTGGTGCTACTGAGCCATTACTCACTTGAAATGGAAAAACCTGTTCATCAAACAAAACATGGCGTAAGATATGAATTTTGCTGGTTTCAGAGTCAAGACATATGTACCCTTTGTAGAGCTTGTTGTATCCTAATAAGACACATTTGGTTGACCGTGGAGACAATTTGTTCTGAGCATAGGGGTGGAGCCAGGAATAGCAAAGGCAGCCAAAGGTTCGTAAGTTGTCGTATTTGGGCTTTTCATGAAAGATTGTCTCAAATGGGCTTTTATGGTTGAATTTAGGCGTCGATGGTCTATTTATGATGTAGACTGCGCCATCAAAAGCATAGACCCAATATTTTAACGGAACGCCTGCATGATACATTAATGCTAGTCCAGTTTCCACAATGTGTCGATGTGTTCGTTCTGCACACCCATTTTGTTCAGGTGTATGTGGGCATGAGCTACGTTGAGTGATTCTGTTTTAGGCTAGGTATTGGGTTAAGGCCTGGTATTCCCTGCCCCAATCTGCTTGACAAGATTTAATCGACCTGTCAAAGAATTTTTTTTCCACAATAGCTCGGAATTTGATAAAGACATTTAAGACATCAGACTTATTTTTGACAATGAATAGCCAGGAATATTTGCTAAAATGATCAAAGAATAGCACGTAATAAACAGAATTTTCAACAGACTTTATTGGAGATGGGCCCCAAACATCGAAGCAAACAAGTTCAAGTGGCTCTTTAGCCTGAAATAAAGAATCAAGAAATGCCAATTTTTTGGCTTTGCTAATGCAACAAGCATGACACAAAAAATTATTGGAAAGCCTAAAAGAAATCAAATTATCATTCAATGCTTTTCTAACTGTCCTAATGAAAGCATGGCCAAGGCGAGCATGCCAGGTAGTTAAGCTAGCAAGGTGTGCACGAATTGGCTGTCTATTGAACTGGATTGGGTAAAAACCATTTTCACTCCGGCTTCTGAATAAAACCTGCCTCGTGGGGATATCCTTCACATCAAAATGATAAGGAAACAGTTCCAAAGAGACATTATTATTTTTGGTAAAAGAATGAACAGATAACAAATTGTTAGAGGAAGCAGGAACATGTAGAATATTATCAAGTTTAAAAGAATTATGACCAGCAGATAATATTGAAGAACCAATATTTTTGATAGGTAGAGTTTTACCATTTCCAATTGTTACTGAATCAGGGCCAGAATATTCGTTTCCCGAGGTTTTCCAGATCAGCAGTGAGATGGTGAGTGGCACCTGAGTCTGCAAGCCAGGTACTTGTGTTTGGTGGCTGTATGGCAGCAAGGTTGTTCTTCATTGTTTGTTGGTTTCGGTTATTTTGGTTCCTGGGTGTCGGGCATTGTCAGGCAGAATGTCCAAATCCATTGCAATTATAACAGGTAATGTTTTGAGTATCAGTAGCATTACCTCCTTGCGTATAAGATGACGTTGCCGAGTTGAAATTTTGTCCTCCAAAATTCTACCTGCCTCGACCTCTTCCTCCACGACGTCCTCTTCCTGGACTGGGGGTTTTGTCGTGCTGCAAACTGAGCAGTAGGAGGGATTGCAACAGTGGTTTGATCTGCTCCAAGCTTAGATTCCTCGCTGAGCAACAAGCCATATAAGTTATCAAACTTGATAGGCTCCAATTTTGCCTCTAGGGCTCGAGTACAGGGGCGGTAAATTTCTCCCAATCCGCCAAGAACTGCATCTACTAGTAGTTCTTCATCAAAAGGGCTATTAAGGGCTGATAACTGATCAAAATAATCTTTAGCTCGCTGCATATATGCTGTTATAGATTCTTGCTTTCGCTCAATTTTCAAAAGAGTTGATCTGATCTGGCGAATCTGAGGTTTCGCACCAGATGAGAAGGAAGTAACAAGCTTCTCCCAAGCTTGTTTAGCAGTGGTAACGCCGACCACTTGAGGTAAGACTCCTTCGGATAGAGAGCAAGTAATCGAAATGAGAACCATCTGATCTCGTTGGAACTAGCTTTGGTTGGCTGGATTTGGTTGATAGTTGGCCAAGGTTTTTGCAGGTGCTGCAGTGTTTCCTTCCATATGTGCTGTTAAATTATAGCTTTGTATTATCGGTTTTATTTGCGCCTGCCATAGAAGAAAGTTGGTGGGGGTGAGCTTAACCGAAACTTGTTGAGAGATGTTAGGAAAATGAGAGATAGAGGTTTGGGCGAAGGTGGAGGAGCCGGTGGCTTCAATAAGCGACATAGTTTCTGTTTGTATGAAGAGAGTTTGAGTCGTGAAAAAAAAAGAAGGAAATTTGGTTTGATTAAAACACTATAACCCTGATACCATGTGAGAGCTTTTAAAGGAGTGATTGTATTCATATCAAAGTGAGGTATTTATACAAAGGTTTGGTATATGATAAGTATGATTAGTTGTACTATATCTAAAAGGAGGGTTAGGCCGATCATTAGCTATAGACAAGTAAGGGATAAATACAACAATTAACTTGCTTTATCAGAAAAGAAGTGGAACAGAGAGAGAGAAAGAAAATGTATGATTAAGAGACCTGTTGTGTTGGAAGATACTTCCTTCGATAGTTGAAAATTGCATCTTTCTCCCTTACATCACCATTGCCGTGAAATTGAAGCTCCACCTGGGCCACAGATTCCATTGTTTGAATATCAAATTATTACTTATATTTAATATTTAAGGGAAAGTTTTCCTAAAATGCTAATGAACAGATATAAAATTGTTGACCAGAACTAATATCTGTTTTATTGGAAGTATAATGGTAGGTTAACATGGGAAACAACATGATTCAACATTAAGATAGCCCTCGAAAATTACAACTCTTTTTTTGGCCAAAAAAATTTACAACTCTTTGGGATCTCAAGAATTCAACCCCATTCATCCCTCGAAAATTCGGCTTCTTTATTTAAAATCCCTTTTTAATCCAAATAGTCCATTCTTTTAATCATAAATATATGCAAGTACTACGTAGTACGTACGACGGGCCAATCGATTAAATTTCTACTTACAACTAAAAAATCAAATTTCCTAGCCAAATTAATAGTGGAATTTTTGGTGAATAAATTAATAGTGGAATTTAGAATTACAGCAAACACAATCTTTAATTTTAGAACAAACGTAATATATTCCAATCTTTAATTTTTGGCGAGCTTTGTTTTCTTTAATTTTTGTAAAAAGATTCAGGCAGTGTAGATATTAATTAGAGATTGGAGCAAACACAATTAATTAATCTAAATACAATAAAAATACGTATTTACTCTTTAAATGAAGACTAAACCTTTAAAATTAAAAAAGACTATTTTAGATATTTAAGATCAAAGGTTCTGAAGTTTAGAATTATCTATACTATATATATATATATATATATTTATATATATATAAGTACGAATAAGGGGAAACTTTATATTTTCCATTTGTACCCTTATTTTTAAAACATAATTCTAATTGTACCTTTTTTTTAAAACATATTTCTAAATTACCATTACTAAATAATATTTTAATTATTCCATTAATTTTTTAACCATAAATTATTCCATTATTAATTATTAGATTATATAATACGTATATTAAATTATATAAGAAAGTCAATTTGACTTTTTGCATCCTATTTAATTTTGTCTTTTATCTTTGTTTCCAATCGTTGTATTTAATTTTGCTTTTTCTCTTTGTCTCCAACATCCTATTTGGGCTTAGTTTAGTTTAGTTTTCAAAATTTCATAAGAGGGTTATCAAAATTTCATAGTATGTAGATCAAAATTTCATAGGAAGATTAACAAAATTTCATAATGAGGTATCAAAAAATCATAGGGAGGTTATCAAAATTTTTAGTTATCAAGATTTCATAAGAAAGTTATCAACATCTCATAGTGTTGGTTATCAAAATTTTATTAGGAAGTTATCAAAATTTCATATTGAGATCTTCAAAATTCCTTAGGGAGGTTAACAAAATTTCATAAGAAGATTAAAAAAATTTTATAAAAAGATTCTCGAAATTCCATAGTATCATAGGAAGGTTATCAAAATTTCATAATGAAATCATAAAAAATAGTGTAATTATCATAATTTAATAGAGAGGTTATCATAATTTCATATGAATATTCCATTAAACACGTTGGGCCACGGGCAACGCACGTGAAAGCTAATGTGATTACTAACAATTCATATGGAGTAGAGGTGTCAAATGGGCGGGTTGGGCGGGTTCGGGTTCGGGTCATCTGGTTTCGGATCAAATGGGTCAGACAGTTTTCTCGGGTCATTCGGGTTTCGGATCATCTGGGTTCGTGTTATTCGGGTTTCGGGTCATACGGGTTTCGGGTCATTCGGGTCATGGGTCATTCGGGTTCCGGGTCATTCGGGTCTCGGTTCTCGGGTCTACCGGGTCTCGGGTTAGGCGGGTTCGGGTTTTGGCCTCGGGTCAATTAGGTCAGCATTGAATTTTTTAATTTTGAATACTCAACTTTTTAAATATATTTATTATTCGATTTATTTTATAAATAAGTAGAAACATTATACAATCTATTATCAACGAAGTTTAGTAGACTGCATATGCAAGGTTAAAGGATAGAATACTTGATATGTGCCTCCTTAGATATTAATTTTGCATATTAAATACATAATTGATTATCAGGTGAGTTAGGTTTTGAATTTTAAACACATAATTAATTATCAGGTGGGGCATGTGTCAACATTTTAAGCCGTATAAAAAGTAAAAACATTATTCACAGTGTATTATTATAAATAAAATATTAGTTATGTAATATCAAAATTTATAAATTTTTTTATTACTTCAATTATTATTATTATAAATTAATTAATAATATAACTATCCATGAACAATGAAAATAGAATTACAACCCTTACCAGCTAGATTATTATAGTATGGTCGTAGTACCTAATAGATAAAATTACCAAGTAAGTATTACTATTTATTCATTATTTCAAAAAATAAATTACTAATTATAAATTAATAATAAATTATTCATATAACTGATTTAATTTTAGTGGTTGCTCATATAATTATTGTTCATATATTGAATTTTAGCAAATTTAATCATTATTTATAATAGGTAAACAATAATATTAATTGCATTGAATAAATGATGATTTAGAATAAGTAAAATTATAAATTTTATTGAATAAAAGATAATTTTAGTTTATGATATTCTCGGGTCATTCGGGTTAACTTCTCGGGTTATTCGGGTTTTGGGTCATACGGGTCTCGGGTCACTTGGGTTACGACTCATTCGGGTTTCGGGTTTCAGGTCATCTGGGTTACGGGTCATTCGGGTCTCGGGTCCTTTGGGTTGCGGGTCATCCAGGTCTTGGGTCGGGCGGGTTCGGGTCGTTTACTTTTTCTGGTCAAATCGGGTTGGGCGGGTTCGTGTTCGGGCGGGTTCAGGTTCGGGCGGGTTCTCAGGTTTGGGTCAGCTTTTGACAGCTCTAATATGGATTTTTTTTAAATTTTCATAATGTGGTTATCAATATATCATATGGAGGTTATCAACATCTCATATAGTGTTGGTTATCAAAATTTCATTGCGAAGTTATCAAAATTTCATATTGAGGTCTTCAAAATTTCTTAAGGAGGTTAACAAAATTTCATAAGAAGGTTAAAAAAAATTATAAAAAAGGTTCTCGAAATTCCATAGTATCATTATTAAAATTTCATAGGAAGGTTATCAAAATTTCATAATGGGATCATAAAAAATAGTGTCATTAACATAATTTAAAAGAGGGGTTATCACAATTTCATATGAATATTCCATTTAAACACGTTGGGCTACGTGCAATGCACGTGAAAGATGAAACTAGTAAAGTATAAAGATATATAAATTATAAAAACATAAAATATATTTGAAAAAACAGATCAGCCGGTTTCGGTTCACTAAGAAGCATTCAACGATCGAGAAACCAACTGCACCGCCTCCTTACACCGACAAATCGAGAAAACAGCACCGCTTGCACCGTTTGAGGGTCGGTTCGGTTGGTTTTCTCGGTCCGAACCGACCTTTGCTCAACCGGGCTAAGGAGTTTACACATAACCTATTTCCTAATTAATTTTGGCTAAATAATCAATTTAGGATATAACGTCTGGCAGTTGCTCAATTAAGGATATAACATTACAAAACTGTTAATTTAGGATATAATGTTTTCAGATTCCATCATTTCAGGATAAAATTAGATGGATCCCATTGTTTGTATTACACACAGCTCCAAATAATTTTATATGTGACGTTTTTTAGCCAGTTGACTGCCCACAACCCCTCGCATGTGTAGTCTTTTAAACTCCGCTGACGATATATTGTATAATTTTCCTATTATTAATTAGAAAATAAAGTATATGTCAACTTTTTAAGCCGCTTGTGGAGTTTAAAAGCTCCACTGACAACATAGTACAAAATAATGAATTGTGATAATTTTAAAATTACGAACCATAAGATAAGAAAATAAAGAAACTAAAGCAAGTTAGATAAGATACAAATTAATTACTTGTCAAAAAAGAAAGAAAAAAAAAAAGAAAAGATACGAATTAAATCCCGTTGTGAGTCGAGCTGCTCATGAGCTACTCGAACTCGACTCGGTGAATATTCGAGTTCGACTCGGTTTTTCACGAGCCGAGCTCGAACAGCTCGTGATTTAATATATTTTAACAATATATGTTATTTATAACATTTAAAATTGCAATAATATATACTATTTTTAATTTTAATGTTTTATTGTTTAAAGATGTTGAATGTTTCTTTTCAAAAAAAGATGTTGAATATTTACTTTGTACTACCTCCGTCCCATATTATCTGTCCACTTTCCCCTAATAGAAGTGGACAGATGATATGAGACGGAGGGAGTATCTATTTTCAATAACTATTACTTTGTGTTGCATTGGAAATTTATGATTTTTATCATTATTAATGAAAATTTTTGAATGTTGAGTTCGCGAGCTGACTCGAACTCACTCGAATTCATAGCGAGATGGGCTCGAGCTGAACTCGGAGTTTTCTTAACAAGTCGAGCTTGAGCTTGGCAAAACTCAACTCGCCTCGCTCATTCACGCCCCTACTGCAACGTAGGCTTTTTAAGTGCTAATTAAGTCAAGTCTACGCTTAAAATACTCAGATTGTTCAAATTGAAAGAAACAATCCGCAAAAAGCGTGTTGAAAAACTTTGTGATGTCCAAATCAGGTGGACCTACAATATAGTTAATTTATGAAAATTAAGTGAAAAAGGAGGGCTTGGAATACATGACCAACTTCTATATAATAGTTGCATTTGCTTTTCGATCACTCAACCCACACAAAAGGGAAAAAAGAGAAAATCCCAGCCTAGTATAGCAACTTTCTTCTCCAAATTATGGCAACCTACCTTTGCCTGAAAACTTTACCGCACTCCGTTAAAAGAGTTGCAACTGTTTTGCTCCTAATAACATTTATAATCATGTATGCTAAAGGTACTGGCGCCCGTGTTATAAATGGCGGCCCCTTCGACTCGTTTCCTAACAACCGACCACCTATTACTTGTTTAGGTTATTGCAGAGGTCCACCCTGATCTTTTAGAGTTAAAATTCTATTCGGGTATGAAATAAGTGTTTTACAGTGTCCAATTGAATTATATATACCCACGTCATTTTTAATTTTGTATAGTAATTATATTGGTTTTAAAATCTAGAGATCTCGAGAGCATGGTAAAGTCGACATTGCCTATGACGAAGATCAATATTGTCATGAATCCCCTGTGACAAATGGGGGCTGAATACGTCTTCAAGCAGCGTTGTAATGTTGTCGAAGAATTGTTCCGTTGTGTGTGTGTGTTCTGTTGCCTAGAGTGGAGCTGGACTCAGCAATAATGTAATGCCCATGTTTTTATATCAATAAAAGGCCTTTTCATTTATTTAAAAAAAAAATCTAGAGATCATGATGTTTTGGATTGTAATTTATTTCTCTTTCTCAGTTAAAAAACCTGGGATGTCCTTATATTACATAAAAATGCAGTACTAAAACATATGTGTACTTACAAGATTTGATAAATTTAGCCCTTGACTCCCTGTACTCATAAGAATATTGAATCAACTGAGTCTAATTGATAACGGCACAATTTGGAGCAATAGAGTCAATTATTATTTTTATTACAAAATTATACCTAAAATACAAACCAAAATAAATAGGGCTTAACTGCTAAAATGCACCCTAATGTTTATACGGATTGCCATTTTACACTTAACTTCTTTATTTTGATCATATTGCATTCTAATGTTTTATTTTGAGTACATTTTGCACCCTCCATATCGAAAATTCGTAAAGTATCTGACGGCGCCGTTATGATATTGACATGGCATGCCATGTTAGGCACCGAAAATTGCCACATGACATGCCACATCATCATAAATATATAAGAAAATAAGAAAATTTTGTCACGTTGAATGCCACATTGTCACGTCAGCACCGTAACGACGACATAACCATTTTCCGTCACAAAGGGTGCAAAATGTACCCAAAATAAAACATTAGGGTGCAATATTATCAAAATAAAAAAGTTGGGTGCAAAGTGGCAATCCGTATAAACTTTAGGGTGCATTTTGCCATTTAACCCAAATAAAAATTATATATATATATAAAGGGCAAGGTTTAATTATTTGGATAATTATTTGATACACCGGCGGTGTAAATTTTGGAATCGAAGTTGTATATTCATTTATTCTTATGTTAGAGGCTTAAACGCTTTTAGCACTATTATGGCCATGTGCTTATCCATTTCATAAACATATACAAGACAAATCTCTCAAATTGTCTTGATGAAGCGGCACCACTTCGATGTTTATATAGGTGGAATTTCAATTGTGTCTCCATTGCTAAGACAGTTAAATTACAATTTCCATTAACAGCAAAACTCATCCTCCACTAACGCAATGGACATCATTAGTATCGAACTCTTCGTATTGTGAAATGGGAAATACTAGTATCAAAACAGACACATGACAACAACTTGTTATTACCCATTAAACTTTGTAATTAGAGGTTACTAATTTAAAGTTGGGTTACCATTGTTGGTGTCTAATAATAAGAGAGACTTCAATCCCATTTCACTTGTAGTACTACTAATAGCTAACTTCATTTCCTTTTACGACAATTGCCTCGACTTGAGATTTAATCTATAAAGTATCATTTTCATTTCCAAACTTTATGTTAATAATATGCTTTGGACATTTATAATCAAAGGAAAAGTTGGTAACATGGTCGTGGCCACAACACTTTTATACTCATTTACTACCAAACAATATATATTTCCTTAACCATGTCCATCAAAGCATATACTAATATGGATAACTTATAAATATACCAAGTCAATAAGTCCTTTCAAATACTAATATATTAGGACTTTTCATTGACTTTTTAACAATGAATGATACTACACTTTTGTATGATCTACTACGATTATACCAATATTACATAATAGTAATATATATATAATTTCTTTCTTTAAGAAATCAAATAACCCTTCACTAAGTGAAGTCACACATCCAATTTCTTTGAAGGATGTATCTTTATTTCAAAAATAAAGATTTCTTTTATTTTGCTAGTTTCAGGTTTTCATTTTTCACAATTACCTCATATAGCTTTCAAATAATTAATATCAGGTTTACTTGTAAACCTAAACAAATTGCATACGACAAAAGCTCTATATTTATATGGTCGAACATAGCATATAAGGCTACCAATGACACTTGCATATTCAAGTTGTGCAACAATACATCCATCATTTTCAATCAATTTGCAACTAGCATCAGAAAACGTTGCACATTCTTTAACATTAAGATACTTAAATTTATTAAGCAATTTCTCAATGACTTTGATTAATCACAAAACCATCTTTATGTCTCTTTACTATTATACCAAGAATAGTATCAACTTGATTTAAGTCTTTGATCTTAAAAACTGAAGTTTGATACTTCTTAAATACTTAAATACCAACCATATTGGTATTAAAAATAACATAGTATCAACATAGAGACATGTGATAACACCATAATCAATGGTGAACTTTGAGTAGATATACTTATATGCTCCATTGTGCTTAAAGTCATTTTACAAAAAGTCAAAATCAAACTTCCATACCATTGCTTTGGAGCTTGCATCAATTCATAAAGAGACTTAATTAATTTGCAAACTTTATGCTCATTGCTAGGAAGTATAAATCCTTCCAGTTGCTCCATAAAACTTCTTTTTTTAAGTCTCCATTCAAAAATGCAATTATCACATCCATTTGATGTATAAACAAACTATGAATGGAAGTTAAAGTCATAAGTACACGAAATGTACTTCTTGCAACAAGAGCATAAGTATCAAAATCATATACACCATTTTTTTTGGGTAAAACCCATTGCCTTGAAAGGTTGCTCAAAACCATTTGGATTTTGTTTATTAAAACCCACTTACAACCAATTGACTTGGAAACAGAAGGAGAGTCTTCTAAGATCCAAATATTATTAAATGGAATTCGTTCATCATTAATTGCCTATTTCCAAAGGCAAAATCTTTTGAAGTCATAGCCTCACCAAAGAACTTTGGATCTTCTTTTTCTTCACTTAGAAGAACATGAATTTATTAACAACATTGATTCTATCCCCTTCTACCAAGAAACAATTTCAGAAGGTAAATGTTTCTCCTTCCTTGTTCTTTGACTTTCTTGGTTCAAAACAACTTGATCACTAGAATCATTGTTTTCTATTTGATCACGAAGATCCTTTCTTTTCCAAGATCAAAAGTTTTCTCAACTTCTCCAAATTCAGAATTGTGCAAATTATCAAGATGAAATTTATCTTCTAAGAATTCAGCATCAATTGTTCCACAAATGTGTTTGTATTCAAATCAAGAAATTTAAATAATTTAGAATGTTGTGCATAACCAACAAAATACTTTAAAACCTCTTGGTTTTAACTTTATCTTATGAGGATCAAATGTTTTATAATATACAATACACCCCCACACTTTCAAATAACTCAAATTCGGTTTTCTTCCATGGTTCCATATCTCATATGGTGATTTCAAGAGTCTTTTGGAGTAAACTCTATTATGTATGTGACATGCTGTTAAGAGTGCTTCTCCCCAAAGATTTTGTTGCACCTTTTCATTTGTCAACATACTATTCTCTACATCAACCATGGTTCTATTTTCTCTCTCGGTCAAACCATTCTGTTAAGGTTTATATGGGGTAGACCTTTGAAATTTTTTTTAATTCTCCTCATAAAAATTAGAGAATGATTCAGGGAAGTATTCACCTCCTCTATCACTTCGAAGAATTTTAATCTTCTTTTCTTTTGATTTTCAACTTCATTTGTATTCTTTAAACTTTTCGAAAGCTTAAACTTTCGTTCTTTATAAATCATATAATTTATCTCTCCCATGAAACTTGCATAACAGCTCATGGTAAACTCATGATTGCCTTTATTAATTAAATCTATTAGAATAGACAATTCTCATCACCACCATAATTCATGCTTCTAGGAATAATTATAAATTCCATGTATAATCACAAAATGCTTTAAAGTTTGTGCTCCAATATTTATGAATTGCATGAATGATTAATCAAATTTATTTTGACAAGTTACTAAAAAATCATATCACTTCCTTTAATTGAAGTAATTTCACAAGACATTTATTTCTCATGTAACACAAATGAATATGTATCAAAATGAGAAATAAATAATACATAATTTAGATAATAACATTCATGATTCAAGATTTTATGCATCTCATCAATAAGCATGAATTATATATAGAAATATATATGTACTTGCTTGATCAAACATATCTTCAAATCTAACATTTCTTTATGCCTTAAAACAATTCTTGTATAAATTCCTTTGGTTTAATAACCACGATTTACCAATATATATATAATTACAAGGCCATAAAGATTTATAAAATTAGCAAAGCAAGTAGTATATCTCCAAATTATCTAAATTCATGGTTGCTTAATCATTTAATACTAGTTTTACATAAATCACAAAGTATATATAGCAACCAATAAATAAAATGCCATAAGTACACCTTGTGACAACTATTCATTCATTCAATTTATCTCGAAGAATATGATTAGAAAGATATTTATAGCCACTAATAGCCACTTTTTGTCACAAGATATATATACAATTTATCCTAATTAGCATCACTACAATTTCATGACATCAGAACTGAATCATGATAAATATCTCAAAGAAATATTATATATAGCATAAACATATGCATATCAAATAATATCATGATTTCTTTAATCAGTCATGTGTGAACCAATTATAACATGAAAAGTATCTTAATATTATCAAGATCAATTCAAATGGACTTGTATGACTATCACAAATTTAAGAGTATAAATTGTGATTATTATTCATGAATCATATTAAAATTATCAAATTTACACAACTTTCAAAGTTGCATGATTATCACAAATAAAGAGAATAAAGTTTAATTCTCAACACATATAAGTCATAAAAAACTGCTTACGATATATGTAAGCCATAAATAAATACTAATAATCATGAGTATAATAGCATCAATTCCATGACCTTAAAACAATAGTCGAATAAATTAATTTCAAAATATGTCTCAAAATAAAGTTTATGGCTTTCATGTATATTGATAATATTTGTGATAAAATAAGATCATAATTAGGTCAAGTTTAAGGCCTTACCTTATAGAATTTGTATACACATACTCTTCTCTTCCACTGATCAGAAACAATATAGATCAAGCTTTTGTCTACTTAAGAAATTGGAATGAAATCCACTTGTACTTCCTCTAATCGACTTTGAATGATGATGCCATGCTTAGCTTTAAATATTTGCAGAAAGGTTTAGTCTCCATATCCTTCATAGCCACACGTTGCAACTATTTGAATAATTCAATCCTTCAATGGATTTCCAAGTGAGCTTAACTATTTGGAAACATCTAGATGGGTTTGCTTCCATAACCATGACTTCTTTGGAGTATCATACTTTCAAATTTATTTCTTCCACCTCCATAAAATTGAAACATAAAGTTTCGGATAAAACCCTTTAAATTGTTGGAAAAAATTGTGTAAGGAGGAGAAAGAAGAAAAGAAACGGCTTTAAGGCGTGACGCAAGTCTCTTTCTTAAAGGGTTTTATGCCCTTTAGGATACAACAAAGTCACAAACTCTCCAATCATAAGTAGTGAAAAATGGTGGTATTATCTCTCTAAGTGCTCTTCTTATTATATATATTTTCAATAGCAATATAGAGATCCTTTATATAGTTGATGAACCCATGTATCTTCTCATAAATACAAATACATAAACATGTCTTTTGGATAAAGACAACATTAAATAGATACATGTCTTTGTCTTTTGGATAAAGACAACTTTAAATAGATACATGTATTTTCACGAGACAACTTCTTGATTCATGAATAATCACAATATTAATTAATTCATGAATAATCACATTATTAATTGATTCATGAATAATCACATTATTCATTAATGTCTTTTCATCAACTAAATTATCATTGCTAAATATCAAATTTACTTACCAACATTCTAAACTACCAACAGGTTAGCCTGACTGTAGCATACTTCGTCTTTATGCGTTTTTTAGTTATGGTTTGTATATAAGGCCTTATGTTTCAGATCTATTTCGTTTCTTTTTCATGTTTTGAGTCCTTTCTAAGGTATTATACTTTTTAATTTTCTAAGCTTAATTTTCATATATTCAATATTATAGGTTTTTAATCCCCAAGGGACACCCAAGTGGTTATAACTTGAGATTTCTTGCTCGAGGTTCCGAGTTCGAATCTTGTAAAGGGCGGGACAGGATTATGGGAAAGGAGATGACCGCCTCCTAGTATAATTCATTTCAATATCATATTCATGAGTGCAAAAATATTATAGGTTTTGGAAATCACAAGTTTTTTTTTTCTTTAATCTTTGCTGCACTTTGTCAAAGTAGTTGCCACTGTTTTGCTCCTAATAACTTGTGTAACGAAGTCTCCTTAAGCTGGGAGATATGATCCTCCGAGTCCACCAATGTCAGGAACTTGTGATCCAGCAAATTATCATCCAAATTATTATTGCAAACCTCCACCTCCAGGGAAATCCTTATTATTTGGATCTAATTAGTTTTTTATGTCTTGCTATAATAAGAGTTTCCATATCAATAGCATATATGGTTTGTGTTGATTGATTAAAACCAATGATATGCAATAACCAAATCGGTTGTTTAACCGGTGAGGAGGCTACCTTGACTTGTTCCATTGATTTTCAAATTAAAAGTGTGTCGTTGTTGTGATAAGACTCCATTTATATCGGGTTTAAGTAAAAAAAAAAAATTCAATTTTTATATCTTCCTGTAAAATTTATATATTGGTTAATCCGATAGTTGAATATAAAATTCTAATTAATATATATAAATCATGTATATCAAAATTTAAGTAAATTGAAAGAGTAATTAGTCCTTTCAAAACTTTTATTATTGAATAAATTAATGGTTACCAAAATTACTTACAATGACATCTTATTGAACTTGTCGTTAGTATAGATTTTTATAACCTATTGTTGCGCCAAAAATCTCTTGATAGAGTTTCTGCGAAAACTACAGCATGAGGGTGTGCCAGTCAATTTACTGAAATTGACAAAGAAACTAGGTTTGAGAGAAAAAGTAAAGATCAAAGCGATTTGTGGGGACTGGATCAAAGTCACACCGAAGCATTTAAATCATCGATCCACTAGATTGACTTCCAAAAGTGATAAACAAGGGGAGAAGGACAATTCAATTGCCGTCTTCTCTAAAATAAACAAGAGATTTGTATTTTAACGTCCTTGGACGAGATTGAACAAGAGAATATTGAAGAACGAGTAAGAACTCGATGAACAAAAGTGAAAAGGCGCGGAGCAAGAGAGAAAATAAGTTGGAGCTTGAAGATTGTTCCCGGAGGAAGTGAAGTGCGGGACTTGGTTTCTGAAGCTTGGAATGGTTCCTTTATATAGGGGGCGGCCTGGGCCTTGAAACTGGCGGGCCTCTACTTGCTGAGGAAGGAATTTACTTGCTGAGGAAGGCAACCTCTTCTGATTGATCGGAGGAAACTTCCAGGAAGTTGCAGTGGAGCTTCCTTCTCCTTCTAGATGCTGCAGCAGGTGATAGGAAGGTGAGGAGAAGGGTGTGAGGCGTCCCTCATAGCATATAGGCGACTTCCTCCTCATGATACCTAGGTAGTATGAGATACTAGGTAGTATGAGGTGATAGGCTGCATCTGTTGTATCAGGTGTAGTCCCTGTTGCCTCCATTGAGCTGAAACTACTAAATTGGCTGAGAGGTGACCATGGAGTATGAGAGATATTACTTAGGCCACGAAATTCTCTATAATTAACCATATTTAGGCCTTCCAAGGACGGAAATACCCTTTTACTGAGAGCTATGGCAAAACCAGGGTGATAAAGCCACTTTGTCCTTAACTGAAGAAGGTGTAAAAGTTGCAAACGACCTTGGATCAAGCTCAAACTTCACCAGTAGGTTTTGTATGTCAGCCATAGACTATGGTTAAAATATTGGCTTGTTCTGAGCCTTCCTTCATAGTAAACCGAGCTTCTCACCTCAAACTGTCCTTAAATGAAAAACTAGCATAAGTTTTTCATTCTAGGTCTGAATGAGCTGAAATTTTTCCAAGGATCTTAGAATATCCACATAAGACCATGGAAAAAATTCTAAGTAAAACCGAGCTTTCCTTGATGGTGAACTAGGTTTCCACCCCTGAGTTGTCCTTAAATGAAAAACTAGCATAAGTTTTCTTCTCTAAGTCCAACGAAGTTGATTTTCCACCAGTATACTTAGATTATCACCATAAGGCTATGGAAAAAAATCTAAGTAAAACCGAACTCTCTAGCATAGAGAAGTTGGTTTGTCTCCTCAAACTGTCCTTAACTGAAAAACTAGCATAAGTTTTTCATGCTAAGTCCGTTTGAGATGAAATTTCACCTAGATGACCTATGTGTATCAAGGAACATCATGGTAAAACCCCTTCATGGAGCCGCACCCCCTAAGTAGTAGTATTACGTTTGACCTTGCCTTTTTGTCCTTAAATGAACAAAATGCAAGTTTGCCTCTCAGGGGAGTACTACTAGCAGGGACGGCTTGACCACTATACTAAGGTGGTCATGTATAAGGGTGGTGAGTGATAATACCTCACACCTCCCTTAGTTCAGTAAGTGCTTCTCTTGCTGTTACTTTCTTACTCTCTGCCTCCTCCGTGCAAGGGATGAGGAGACTGCATCCTATGACTATGATAGGCATAGGGCGGCCTTCCCTGGGTATGGGAAAGACTTAGTTTATTTTATCCCATGATATATCTCCCACCTGCATATTCAGGTAGCATACAACTCTCTTCCTTATTCTCTGCCTGAGGTATCAGGTTGCTGTATCTAAGGAAACTGCACCACATCCTTATAGGTAGGGGCGGCACATAGGGAGTAATTAATGATAATTATTCCGAAAATAATTATTATTAATTAATTTAATTATCAATTTTGGCCTTTATTCATTAATTGCAAGATTTTTTCTTAATCAGGGTGGTATAGAGACTAAGTCCTATCAGGATTTCTAATCAAATCCTGACCACGCATCTTGATCTAATACATGCAAAGACCAATTTACCCTCAATTATAAATTGAGGTATAAACACCTATATAGTTTTTTAAGTAAGAAGATATTGTATTTTCTCTTAAAAAAAAGTAAGAAGATATTGTAAATTTGATTACATCCATTATAGACACGAAAATGTACCGAAATTACTTATTTTGAATAGTTACTGAATTTGTTGGTATTTGTTTTTTTTTTTTTTTGATAATCTACATAACTTTCCAATAACTTGGTAATGTAAATTTGATAACATTTATAATTCATGAATTAGTTTCAAAAGTTATTTATAAGGATTGTTATTAATGGTTTGTACATGTATAATTAACTCTTTTGATAACCTATATAACTTTTTTCAGTAACTTGGCATTATAAAGTTTTATAACCTCTACTATTGACTAAACGGTTACTGAAATTACAAATAATGACATATTATTGATTGTGTTGGTACACATATAGCTTTCTTGATAATCTAAATAATTACAAAAATCATTAAAATTATTTATAATGACGAATTACAAAATTTGATGGTACATATAGCTTCTTTTTATATAATTTATAAAAAAAATTTGCTAACTAGGTTGTAAATCATGATAACCTTTCACCACAAAAAAAAAATCCAAATTCTATTAGGATCATCCTAACAAGAGGTGTTTTTTAGGATTCCATTAGGATGATACCACCTAATCAAAATTTAAATCATCATCAAATCCTAATTTACACCCTACCATACGTAATTAAATTTTTATTAAATAGCTTAACCTAATCTCATTTTTTTTTAGTAAACCTTAACCTAATTTTTTCTCGAAAAAAAAAAACCTTAACCTTAGTCAAAATTGAATAATTTTATTAATAAATTTTATTTTGAACTTCTTTTTTTTACTTGCAACATGACTTTTTTTTAATAATTTTTTAATAAATTTTGTTTTTATCTTATAACATGACATTTTTTTTCATATTAAGATTGGTTTTGGATGTGAAACAAATCATTTTTTTTCTTTACTAGTGGCAAATTAATTGGAATTAGTTTAGAACAAATCCAAATTATGAGTCATGAGAAAAATAAGTTATTTAACAAAAAAAACTAGAAAACCAAGATATATAAATTCTTGGTTGTAGCAATATTGTAATATACAATTAGAACCACTATAATGTACTAGAACTAAAGTAATTTTACCCGAGTTGTTAGCTCAACTGGTAGGTGTACCGTGCCTGAACTGTGAGGTCCTGGGTTCAAGTCTCACGGAATGTGAGTTTAGTTTGTAATTTTTTTATTTGTGTATTTGGTAGGTAGATAGATGGTTTATTTATGATAGTTTCTTAATTTGAGTTGATTTCTCATTTAGGTGTTTGGGCATATAGAGATTTATTCCGATTGTAATGAGATTTCACATGTACTCACTCGAAAAAAAAAAAGAACTAAAGTAATTTTGGTAACCTTTTAGATTATTTTGGTAACCAGAACTAAAGTAATAAAAATAAGATTTTAGACTCTTACGTTTGTCTTTTGGCCACAAAAAAAGACTCTTACGTTTGTCTTCAACTATCTTAACTAAGGTTAAGATTAGGTTAAGGTAATTAATAAAAATTTAATTAGGTGTGGTAGGGTGTAAATTAGGATTTGATGATGATTCAAATTTCATTAAGTGGCACCATCCTAATGAAATCCTAAAAACATCTCTTTTTAGGATGATCCTAATTGAATTTAAATCCTTTCAAGGATTTAAAAGGAAAGAATATAGATAACTATTAAGAAAAATTATTCAATACATTGTCGGTAGAGTTTAGTAGACTACACATGCGGGTCCTGAAGGTGACATGTGTCCCCTAGGGACTAGATTGAAATATTTAAAACTTAATTAATTAAAAAATAACATGCGTCAACACCACAAACTGGTTGTGGAGTCCAAAATTTACACAGTGTATCAAATAATTACCCCTATATTAAATAAATATATATTATTTTAGTTTTCTACCAAGTAACCCTAGTATATATAGCTGTTCTTCTGTATATTCCTTTAAAAATAAAAAAATCAACCATGGAGATGGAGGATTTGTTGATTTACAATGCATTGTAAATGATGAGTTTATCGCCTTAAGCAAGAGTGAAACTAAAGATGAACCAGTGCTCTTAGAAGGAGAATGGCAGATGGTGTGGAGCTCTCAGGTGCATTTTTAATGTGCTAGTGGCATTGAATTCAATAATCATTAGGAGAATTAATTATTGAACTTTAAAAAGTGTGCTATATAGATAGATTCCTTCCTGAAAAAAGAAAATAGAGCGGTAAGCCTAGTTGAGTATAAACTGAAGATGAACAGCTAGACATCATATTGGCCCGTCTCATTAGATGTGTGATTGCAGCAATAGTCGATTAAAATTTAGTAGATTCTGATTTGCAGTGGAGAAGTGGAAGGACTTTAACAGAATTTCTTTGATGAATATGTATTGAAGTTTGTTTGGAAAAGTCTGAGTTAGTACAATTTGGTTTAGACTTCTAAGTTTTCTGCTATTGTCTTTTCCTTTAAAATTGTTCTCTTGAGAAAGATCTTGTTTTTGAAGATTTAGCAGTCTGCTAAATTAACATTTGTTCATTTGTTAATGAACATTTGTTTTTTCCCATTGATGTCTTGTTTTCCTATTTTACAATTTAAGTTTACGTTTTAAATATTGAATTGCAGAATTATAGAGAAATTTAAAAAAAAAATATCTTTCCCGGTAGTTTTAGGTGCCAGGAAAGTCTTGTATAAAAGTCATGTATACAAGTTGATTGGTCTGCGCTGGCGCTACGGGCGTGTTTTTGTTAAAATCGTGATTCAGCACTATGCATATATTAAAAGGTTTTCTTCGTAAATATATAAGAATTTCTTGATCATATGATACTTACAAAGTAAGATTCCATTGTTTCAAACATGATCTGTAGAACATAATTTTTAAGTTCAGATGAGTACAAAGACTTTTTGGCTTCTAATCAAAATCTTCAATGCTTGGGCCATGCTGAATCTGACCAATAGACCTTGGTCTTTGTGGAGAAGGATTAATATGCACACTGCCTTGACGTTCACCATTTCTAATGGTACGCAACTCCTCAAGCCAAATCTATGAATTTTTGAACAAAGTCAAACTCAAATTAGAATATAGGAAGCATAATATATATAATTCAGTTTCTAGTCTTTAAAAAAATGACAACAACCTGCATTTCTATCCTGTGAGATATCTGATTTTGCCTCAGATACGTAAACCTCGCATCCTGACGATCGCAGTGGTTACTGGTTAGAAACAATATACCGACGAAGATCATCCATTGTGGATTTTGACACAGAATTCTGCTTGAATTTAAAACTCAATATGAGGAACTCTTCCATGGTATTCCTAGGATAACCTTATAATGAAAAAATATATTCTTCCATGGCCTGAATACACAGTCATTTATCATGACCAACTAGTATTTAGTTGACCACCCAATTTATATAATACCAAAGATTGTAAAATATGTCTGTCAACAATCATTAAATCTCATTTTTGATATATCTAGTGATCTATCAAGTCAAATTATAAATCTCAAAAATCGTTGCAACTAAGCATGAATTAAATATATACCTTTGTAAATTTTGTACCAAAACCTCAAAACAATTATTCTTTACAAATAGGGAACATAAAAAAAACACTGGTAAAATTGTAAAATACCCACAATTAACTTCTAAAAGACCTCCAATCATCAGAACAATTATATTCCAAAAAAATTATATGTATAGTGAATATAAAGAAAGACAACAAACACACAGAGATGATCAGCCAATTAATCAATCCAGATATCACTTTGTGTGAAAAGGGAAGAGGACAAAGGGGCTAAAGCAAACCTTGAGATTGATTAGTTGAGAGAAGTGATCAGAGAGGCCTAAAACCGAACCGATCTTCAAATGGAAGAAGGAGAATCGCATTTAAGGGTAAACCCAAATAGGCCATTTTCAGTCATTATACGGACTAATCATGAGGAGAATGTAACGCCTTAATGGTGAGTGATATATATTAAAAGTTTTTTCCCTGTTTTTATATGGTCTAGACTATAAATTTTAAATATATAAGGAAATAAGGAAATATGGAATTATGGAATTTTGAAGTGAATTTCACCTTTTAAGGCTAAACCCAAAGAAGCCCTTTCTTTTTCTAGTCATTTTAACGCCTTAATTTTCTTTGCTACAGATTTTTATAAAAATAATTGACGGGGAAAAAAAACCAAAGTCAATAAATGCAGCACTTCTAGAATTGACAAATGGGAGGGGGCAATTAACTAAATTTGGTTCAAAAAATCTTGTAATTACCAAAAGCTAAGGGGAAGAAAGGAAATAAAGGAATATATGACATGGAACTTTTTGAGTCATTTGTCAATTGAGAAATGACCAAAAAGTTTAGATATTTAATCCCCTCAAAAATAAAAAGTTAGGACATTTAAGTAAATCTGCCAAGTAGGTAAAGACGAAAAATATTACTTCTCCAGCTCATCATTAATCGGGGGTAGGGATCTTTTAGTAATTCAACCCAGCTCATCATTAATCCAGGGTAGGGATCTTTTAGTAATTCCACCCAGCTCATCATTAATCCAGGGTAGGGATCTTTTAGTAATTCCACTACTATATTAAAGTCAATTGAGAAATGACCAAAAAGTCTAGTTATTTAATCACCTCAAGAATCAAAAGTTAGGGCATTTAAGTAATCAGTCAAGTGGGAAAAGACGAAAAAAATTAGTTCTCTCGCTCCTCATTAATCAGGGATAAGGATCTTTTAGTAATTTCCATATGTTTATTCAAATAATATGTAGTACAAGTTGATTGGCCCGTGCTGGCGCTACGGGCGTTCTTTTGTTAGAATCGTGATTCATCACCATGTATATTAAAAGATAATTTTCTCCGTAAATATATAAGAATTTCTTGAACATATGATACTTAAAAAGTAAGATTCCATTGTCTAAAACATATATGAGTCAAACATGATCTCTAGAACATAATTTTTAAGTTCAGATGACTACAAAGACTTTTTGCCTTCTAATCACAATCTTCAATGCTGAATCACAATCTTCTTGAGTCATTTGTCAATTGAGAAATGACCAAAAAGTTTAGTTATTTAATCCCCTCAAGAATACAAAGTTAGGACATTTAAATAATCTGCCAAGTAGGTAAAGACGAAAAAGATTAGTTCTCCAGCTCATCATTAATCCGAGGTAGGGATCTTTTAGTAATTCCACTACTCTATTAAAGTCAATTGAGAAATGACCAAAAAGTCTAGTTATTTAATCCCTCAAGAATCAAAAGTTAGGACATTTAGGTAATCTGTCAAGTGGGAAAAGACGAAAAAAATTAGTTCTCTCGCTCCTCATTAATCCGGGGTAGGGATCTTTTAGTAATTCCACATGTTTATTTAAATAATATGTAGTGTGTGTGTGTATATATATATATAAACTAATTCTTCATTTATATTATATATATATATATATATATTCAATTAAAATATAAGTTCTACTGTTGGATTAAACTCCAAACTAATTTCTATAGTAAATGAATTTAGAGTTTAAAGTTTAAATTTTAAGTTTAGACTATGGAGGCTTCTCTATCGGATAACTTCTTGAATGGAGACATTGTTTTGACGTGTTTATTGGGATTGTTCTATTTCCTTTATTAAGATACAGATTTTTGTAAAAATAATCGACAGGAAAAAAAACCAAAGTCAATAAATGCAGCACTTGTGGAATTGACATGGAACTTTTTGAGTCATTTGTCAATTGAGAAATGACCAAAAATTTTAGATATTTAATCCCCTCAAGAATAAAAAGTTAGGACATTTAAGTAATCTGCCAAGTAGGTAAAGACGAAAAAGATTACTTCTCCAGCTCATCATTAATCCGGGGTAGAGATCTTTCAGTAATTCCACCCAGCTCATCATTAATTCGGTATAGGGATCTTTTAGTAATTTCACTACTTTATTAAAGTCAATTGAGAAATGACCAAAAAGTCTAGTTATTTAATCCCCTCAAGAATAAAAAGTTAGGACATTTAAGTAATCTGCCAAGTGGGTAAAGACGAAAAAGATTACTTCTCCAGCTCATCATTAATCCGGGGTAGAGATCTTTCAGTAATTCCACCCAGCTCATCATTAATTCGGTATAGGGATCTTTTAGTAATTTCACTACTTTATTAAAGTCAATTGAGAAATGACCAAAAAGTCTAGTTATTTAATCATCTCAAGAATCAAAAGTTAGGTCATTTAAGTAATCGGACAAGTGGGAAAAGACGAAAAAAATTAGTTCTCTCGCGCCTCATTAATCCGGGGTAGGGATCTTTTAGTAATTTCCATATGTTTATTCAAATAATATGTAATATATATATATTGGATATTTACCGGCTGTTTTAAATGCCCGTGAAAAGTAAATACTTTTAACGGCATTTAGAAGTGTCGGTAAAAGTCATGCCGGAAAAAAATATAACAATACCGGCACAAAGTGTCCGAACTGCCGGAAAACTTTTCCCGACACCCACCTAGCCGGCAGTTGTCCGACAGTTTTGGAACTGCCGGCAAAGGTTTTAGGGGCGGTTTTTTGACTTTTACCGGCACTTTTAAATGCCGGTTTAAAGTGAGCTTTTTTTTTTTTTTTTTTGTAGTGGTGCTCTGCCATCGAGTTTAATGTTGGAGATCCTTTCAGAGTTGCCAGTGAAAGCGTTGTTGCAGTTCAAGTGCGTTTGCAAATCATGGAAGGATCTGATCAACTCTGAAAACTTCATAAACTGGAACTTGGATTACAGCCGCCGCCGCAGGAACAAGGTAGGTATCCTAATGAAGCGATACTACCGCTACGGCCACAAAGCAACTCCTTCCTTCACAATAATCTCTAATAATAATCGCTTCTTTAGTACTGCTCTGGGTTATCTGAATTATGTCTTTGACAAGTTGGATAGTAGGTCACAACATTTAGCCCATTGTGATGGTATTTTCTTTGCGTTGGATTCTGAAGGTAATAACGCTTTATTTAATTTAGCAACCACAGAGACCATTGTTTTGCCAAAAAGCAATCAATCCCATGGACCCTTTGGATTTGGCTACGATGTCAAGAACCATCACTACAAAGCGCTTAGGATTGGCACACCTTTCTATCCTAGTAGTGTTCAAGTGTTTTTCCCGATGAGAATTTTCCCCATAGTAAAATTTTTCCTTATTAATTTATGTTGGATATATTTGTTATGATGGAATATGGTGTGAAGGAGTCTTGGAACAAATTATTTAGTATTGATATTAGAGGGTTTACATCAGCTGCAATTCCAAGTGTAAGGGTTTTGACAGTTTGGAACGACAATGAGATTCTCATTTAAACTATGATCGAGAAGGACAAGAACATGCATGTAGAATTGGTGCCCTATAATCATAGGAAACAGGAATTTTAGACAAGTATTCTGCAGATTAGTGGGACTAGTCGCGGATACATTCCTGGGGATCATGTATTGGTTTTGTTTACGAGGAGAGCCTTGTTTCTATCAACTCAGTAAGGGAATCAATCAAATGCTTCAAGAACAATAAGTTTTTGGTGGAAAATATTTAATTAGATATATTGAATTTCTTTGATTAAATAAAATTAGCTATATAGAGTACTATTTATTTTCTTCTACAGTTTATAGTTATATGTATGTTTTTATTATCTATCCAGTTTTTACTACAATTTGATTCGTTTTTTTGATCTATCTTTCAATTAGGCTTAATATCCAAATTAGTCCCTTAACTATCCATTTTGGGACAAATTGGTTCCTTAACTTTTTTTAGGACAAATTGACCTCTTAAGTTTTAAAAACGAGACAAATTAGCCCTTTTCTGACGGAGCGTTTAACGTCTGGAAGGTGAGTGTGCGTTTGACTTCCGATTAAGGCGATTCTAGTGGTGTTTGAAAGATCTCGACAAGAAGAATATGATGGTTAGGGAGGTGAGAAAACTAAGCAATCGAAAAATTTCAGATCTCGGGTCAAATTTAAAACTTTGACTGGAAAGTGCGCTCTTATTCGGAGTCGGAATGGGCTGAATTTCTAATATGTCACTTTCTGAGGGATGCCAAATCTAGTCGTTGCGAAGGTGAGAAACGATAATAAAGAAAATAAGCAATGCCGGTCTACTGGCATCGAAACGGCCTAAATTTATGATATATGTCACTCTCTAAGGGATGTCGGTCTTATTCGCCTCATTTTTTTGTTATTTTTTCTCACCTCCACAATCAGTAGATCTAGCATCCTTCAAATAGTGACATATCGGAAATTCAGCTCATTCCAACGCCAAATAAGACTGCACCTTCTAGTCAAACTTTTAAATTTGACTCGATATCTGAAAGTTTTCGATTGTTTTTTTTCTCACCTCCCTGACCATCTGATTCTTTTTGTCGAGATCTTTCAAATGCCGCTAGAATCGCCTTAATCGGAATTCGGACACGTCCTCACCTTCCGGACGTTAAGCGCTCTGTCAGAAAAGGGCTAATTTGTCTCGTTTTTAAAAGTTAAGGGGTCAATTTGTCCCAAAAAAAGTTAAGGGGCCAATTTGTCCCAAAATGGATAGTTAAGGGGCTAATTGGATATTAAGCCCTTTCAATTATGAGTGATCATCCAAACTATAAATTAAATTGATAGTGTTTATTTCATGTTCTCACCTAAGAGCTTTCAATTAGGTTCATCAAAAACCATGAGATTTCATCCTGAGTTTTCAGATGTTAACAGAGTACTCTGTTTAGTTTCTTCTGTTATGAATGGAATTCTCTTCCAATTCAGAAATAATACTCCAAATTTTTATAAATATCAACAGCAGGCACAAGCATCCACCATTGATTGATTCAGGGTAGTCCTTTCTGCCTTCTTTTACTCTTACAAACTTCTACTAGAAATTTGGATTTAAATTTCAAAATCTCCATTATTCTACGGTAGGCATAGGAGACCTTAGAATATGGTACAATTGTAAGATTATGGTCATTTAGTATGTTAACCAATAAGTTTCTTGTTTATTTTAGGCTTGTGGCGACCTCGGAGTTTTGCGTAAGCCTGTAGATCCTTCAATTCATACAAGAATTTTGCACTGACATTGAACTTTGCAGTTCGAAGAACGTTGCAGATAATTCCAGAAACAATGATTAAAGTTTGGAATAGATGGGGGATCCCAGCAGTGGTTGGGTCACTGGAAATAATACTCATTGTATTTTGTCTCATCGGAATGCATTTGTTGCAAGAATGATGGGATGGATGGATAGATTAGGATCCTTGGTGGCAACTGTTGCTTGGGAAATTTCAATGGAGGTTTAGGGTGAATTCTATGGAAGTGGAGTTGTGTTTGTCCTTGTTGTAGGATATGTAGTATTCTTAACCGGGAAACCTCGTTGGGTTGTTAGGATTATTGATCGTCCAAAGCATCGCAGAAATGTTAGAAGGACTAATCAAAGACACAAGGGAAGAAGAAACTGATAAATAGGTGAATACATACATATATATACTTAGCTCCATTTGTTGAATTAATCTGCAAATTTCTTTCGGAATCACATTGCTCTTTGTCAAGATCACCAGATGATTTATGTTGCAGAATGTTGACCATAAATGTAAAATAAAAGCTGCTTGAATTTAATGTTCTAGTTGTTTATCTCTTTTTTCAGAAATCACGTCCATTTAAAAAAAAAATGAAACTCCCTTCACTTACACTTTTCAGTATCTCAGATACAGAAGGGATAAAGAAATTTCCAGATGAAGATATGCTGCCCTCTCCTCTTACAGTATCAAATCCTGTTGTAATCTTCCATTCCAATGCAGAAACAGTCACAGAAACAGTTGTTTTCTTTGCTGGTGTCTTCTCAAGAGGAAGAGTGGACAAGGTTTCATCCAATGCTCTCCACATTGTTTGAACTTTGACAAGCTTTATGTTCAAGTTATCTTAATTTATACTGTCTCTATAATCCTTTCAGAGTTTTCCAAGTTAGGTATATCAGAGTCCCTTTTCTAAAATCATTTCCCTTTATGCAAAACTGAATTGAAAAGCTATTTGCAATCCATATGTGGTCAGAATCATCCTGTTCTTGATTCGGTTTCAAGTTTTTTCATCTTTTTATGCCTTCCCTTAGTTTACTTCACATGATTTCATTTCTTCTCTTTTCCTTTTGTTAATTGTTCATTACTTGTAAAACTTTTGGGCCAAATGGTGTTCCAAGCTACTTGACACAGTTGGAGCTATTAAGAATAATTATAATCTTACATAGTATATCAACTTCTTTTCCCTCTTAATAATGTAATTTTTTGTTTCTGATTGATAAAATGTATCAACTAACTAAATTATACTACATTAGTCAAAGATTCAACTGACTATATATACAATCCAATTGAAATAAATTCTGACAAAATTAACAAAATGTTTTTTTTTCCTGCAAAAAAAGTATTAAAAAGAAAAAAAAAAACGCTGGACTGAAAAACAGGGGAATCCAGGAATTGTCCTTATTAATATTCAAAACTACACCCAGAACTTCATATTTCCAATAATTTTCATTATATTATTCAATTAATGAATAGTAATACTTTCTTTCTTGTAACTTCATATCCAACGAATCATATCAAAATCCAGTATGGGGACAGCAGCCAGCAGGGAATCACACTTGCACCGAAAGCAAAACAAAAGTGGTCTATGCCCGCTGGTTGAATAATCAATAATGGGACAACTAAAGCAATTGCAAGAAGAATCAACCTAAGAAATTTGGAGACTGTAGTGTTCCACTAACCCATCAATTGTTCATTTTATTACTTTACAAAGTAACTTTATTATTAATGGTAGGACAATATTCCTTCGTCGCTCAAAATAATTGCAAAAGTCTGAAACAAAACAACACAATGAGCTTCCCTTCTGTAAACGCCCTCTTGATTTCTTTCTTTGCAATCACTTCTTCCATTTTAATCTTCTTCTCATCTTTCCTTAATTCTTAGATTATTAAAAAAAAATAAACATGGCGGGTGCCTTAGTTGGTGGAGCTTTCCTTTCTGCTTCACTTCAAGTTCTGTTCGACAGGATGGCTTCTCCTGAGGTCGTGGATTTCATTAGGGGCAAGAAACTTCAAAAGCTGTTGATGATGAAACTGAATCCGAAATTGATGTCTGTCAGGGCAGTGCTGGATGACGCTGAAGACAAGCAGATCACCGACCCGAGTGTGAAAGCTTGGCTCTCTGAACTCAAAGATGCTGTTTATGACGCAGAGGACCTTGTTGATGAGATTGCTTACGAGGCTCTTCGAAGCAAAATGGAATCTGAGGATCAAACCACTTCAGCTAAGGTTAGTCGATTTTTCTCTTCTTTCAATCCTTTCAATAAGGGGATGGCATCAAAGCTAGAGGAGATCCTTGAGAGGCTAGAATATCTAGTCAACCAAAAAGAAATCCTGGGTTTGAAAGACTGTAGAGCTGAAAAGTTATATCAGAGGTCACCTGCCACTTCTTTGGTGGATGAATCTGGTGTTTATGGTAGAGTTGGTGAAAAAGAAGCAATAATGGAGTTCTTGCACCCTGAATATGCAAGTGGAAGCCAGATTGATGTGATTCCAATTGTGGGTATGGGCGGGATCGGTAAAACTACCCTTGCTCAATTGATCTACAATGACAACAGAGTGGAGGAATGGTTTGACCTCAAAGCCTGGGTGTGCATTTCGGAGGAATTTGATGCTTTCAGGGTTACCAAAACCATTCTTCAACAGATCACTTCTGATTGGGATGATCGTCTGGACCTGAATCAGCTTCAACTTAAACTCAAAGAGAAGCTGTTGGGGAAGAAGTTTCTGTTTGTTTTAGACGATGTTTGGGATGAGAATTCTGACGATTGGGAAGCATTGACAAGTCCTTTCAGCGCTAGGGCAAAGAACAGCAAGATTGTTGTGACCACACGTAGTGAGAAAGTTGCAGACATCATGAGGACAGTTCCAACTCATCATCTTAATGTCTTATCTGATGAGGATTGTTGGCACTTATTTGCTAAACGTGCATTTGCTAATACAAACCCAAGCAGGCATCCAAATCTCAAGGCAATTGGTGAAGCAATTGTTAAGAAATGCAGGGGCCTTCCTTTAGCAGCCAAAACACTCGGCGGTCTTCTGCGGTGCAAGCTAGATGCAGAGGAATGGAACACTGTTTTAACAAGCAACTTGTGGGACATTAGAGATGCTGAAAGTAATATTCTTCCTGCACTAAGGTTAAGTTATTATTATCTTCCTTCCCATTTAAAGCGTTGCTTTGTGTATTGCTCAATTTTCCCTAAAGATTATGAATTCAAAAAAGAAGAACTCATTCAGTTGTGGATGGCCGAAGATCTATTAGCATACTGCAAAGAGAATGTAACTATGGAGGAACAGGGTAGCGAGTACTTCAAAGATTTGACAACAAGGTCATTCTTTCAACAAGCAACTCAAGATAAATCTTGTTTTGTGATGCATGACCTAATAAGTGACTTAGCCAACTCATTATCAGGAGAGTTTTTTTGCAGAATAGAAAGTGGTGTTAATTCGTGCAAAGCAACTAAGAAGACCCGCCATGTGTCCAATATCCAAGAAATATATGATGTGCGTAGCAAATTTGAGGCATTATGTGAAGCGAGAGATTTGCGCACTTTTTTAACTTTAGAAAATAAAGGTATTTTGACTTATATCTCCAAAATGGTTGTGAATGATTTGTTCATGAGATCAAGATCCTTACGGATGCTTTCCTTGGCTAACTATTGTAATGTTTCCGAGGTTCCAGTAGAAATTGGAGAATTGAAGCATTTGAGATATCTGGATCTCTCTGAAACTTCAATTGGAGAGTTGCCAAATTCTGTGTGCATTGTATAATTTGCAAACATTAAAATTGTTTAAATGTGAAGAGGTTGTTGAGTTGCCTGAAGACATGGGAAAATTGATCAATATGCATCATCTAGATATCAGGGGTACGAGGTTAAGAAAGATGCCGCCTGGAATGGGAAAATTGGAAGATCTTAAAGTATTAACAGACTTTGTTCTAGGCAAGCATGATGGGTCAAACATTGGTGTGCTGGGAAAGCTCAAGCATCTGCAAGGAAGACTTGCTATTTCAAATTTACAAAATGTTGTGTCTGCAAGGGATGTCAAAGATGCTGGATTGAAGGATAAGGTGAAGCTTAAGAAATTGAAGTTGATATGGAGCGAGGACGATGATATTGGAGATGATTCAGAGCATGAAAGAAAAATACTTGAACAACTAGAACCTCATACAGAATTAGAGCGGCTCGTCATCAATTATTATATAAGTACCAGATTTGCAGAATGGGTGGGGCATTCTTCCTTCTCAAAACTAGAGTCTGTGGAGTTAAGAGGGTGTAAGAATTGCTGCTTGTTGCCCCCACTTGGCCAATTGTCATCTTTGAAATCTCTGTCTATTCGAGGGTGTGCTAAGATAGTTACAGTGGGTGATGAGTTCTATGGAAATGTTGCTGCTTCAAGTAAGCCTTTTGGATGTCTTGAAGTTCTAAGATTTGAGGATATGTCAGAATGGGAAGAATGGATTTGTTTGAAATACGAAGCTTTCTGTAATCTTCAAGAGTTAACCATATATAATTGTCCCAAGTTAACCGAGAGTTTGCCCAAGCACCTTCCTTCTTTAAAGAAACTTGAGATTCATACTTGCAAAAAGCTTGGAGGCTTACTTCCAGAGTCACCAGGCCTTCGGGAACTAGTGTTAAATGAGTGTGATGCATTGCAAATGGAGGCATTGCCATGTGGGCTCCGAGAGTTGGGGATTATATTTTTGGAAATCAATGATTCCATATTGGAGCAGATGCTGCAACCTTGCACTAGTCTTGAAGAATTGGAAATTTCGAGTTGTGATGAGCTGAGATGCCTTCCTGAAGGTAGTAGTTTGTCTATGACACTGAAGAAATTGATTATTAGTAATGTGTTGGATGATTCTAAAATCCTCATATATACATCCCTCCAATCCTTGTCTATATTCAGGTGTAATAGGGTGGAATCTTTCCCATTAGGATCATTCCCTTTGCTAAATACTCTTTATGTAAATGGATGTGAAGAGTTGAAGTGGATTATTGGTGCATTAGAGGGAGAGAATGCTCCTCTGTCATCTCTTCTCAATTCTATGTGGATCGATAATTGCCCTAATTTTATAGGTTTTGAAAAATTCGAGGGATTATGTGCCCCCAATTTGACTACACTTATCCTGAGGGAATGTGAAAGTTTAAAGGCACTGCCTGAGCAAATGCACTCCCTCTTTCCATCCCTTGAAAAATTGGAAATAGAGAGATGTCGAAAAATAGAGGGATTTCCAAAAGAGGGTTTACCCTCCACATTAAAAAGACTTTGGATCAAAGGATGTAAAAAACTAATAGAGGGGATGATGATAGGGAGGAGAGATAGGCAATCACTCCCTTCTCTCACAGCATTCAGTATCAATGGTGATGGAGGAGAGATAGAAGGGATAGAGAGTTTTCCAGATGAACATCTGCTGCCCTCTTCTCTTACTGAACTTTGGATCAGTGGTTTTCCAAATCTAAAGTGTTTGGAGTCTAAGGGCTTTCAACACCTCACCTCCCTCCGTGAATTGTATATTTACAACTGTCCGAGGCTCCAATCCATGCCGGAAAAGAGGGTCCTTTCCTCTCTTTCTCATTTGCACATTTGGGTATGTCCGAAGCTGCGAGAAAATTGTGAAAAGGAGAAAGGCAAACATTGGTCCGACATTTCCCACATCCCTGTCATCAAGTTTGATCATGATCAACTCATTATATAGCAAAGGTACTCCTTTCATTATTTCTCTTAATTGTTTTTTACTGCTTGCAAACACTTTATTTTCAGATTCAATTCAATTGCAAATTCTAATTTTGTGATTCCTACGATTGGACTTACCGTAACTCTCTCTATCTCTTTTTTTTTTAATAATCCAGAAACCAGAATAATCTGCTTTCATGCTTTCACGATGTATTAAGAAATTACTTTAAAACCACCTTCTTATTTGCACTCCCTCTTCCCATCCCTTGCAGATCTGTCTATAGAGATGTGTCCAAAAATAGAGGGATTTCCAAAAGAGGGTCTATAGAGATGTGTCTCAAGCTTTGTCAGCTGTGGGGCTCTAGTCCAGATATCTTCAATCTGGCTTCATCCCTTTAATCTCGTTTGTTCGCTCATTTGTATTGTTCACAGTTCACACCCTTCATTTGTTTAAGTTGTGTTTGTCCAGCTACTATATATACATATTTCTTTGTATAGTCTGCCATTTTTGGTTGACAACTCTGATTGATGTAGCAGACTTGTGGTATTTTGGATAAACAAAATTTTGCTTTTATCCGAAAAGGTGCAATTCAGGCTCTCTTAGCTTCATGAATTGAATTGAGATTGACAAGATTGCCAAAATGCTTCCAGAGATCTGATTCGTCCCTAATCCATTTTTATGGTTAAAGATGAAAGGAAAATCCAAATCCCGTGCCTACTCCCCCACTACTTCCAAGGTGATTATAATCAATGGTTAATATATAGTTGAAGATTCATCAGGTCTCCCATATAAAATTGTCAGGAACTAATAATCCACTGAAACCATTTGAGAAGATATATCAAATTGTTCAAGGCTAGAGATATTAATTACCGACTCTGGAATTGTTTTAACTGAAATGATTATCTCCAATATTTAGAATTTCAAGTTTTAGAAATTAGGAAAAGCCTATTTCAGGTGCAATGGGTATGTTTCCATCCAAATAATTAGTTCCAAGCTGGAGATAATACAAGGATGAAAGTTTTCCGAAGATGGATTACTCCCAAATAAATTAATGCTAGCAATAATTGATTAATTCAAAGTCAGACAACAATGATCCCTAAACATGTTTGGTTCAGTTGCACTATAATAGACATCCTTCTTTACTCTCAAGGAGTATCAGAGAATTGATTGGCAGGCTTACTTTTTTCATTATAAGTTATAATTTTAAGTAGAAATTTCAACAACAATCAAATAACTTTCATACACTCAAAAGATTACATTCATCGAAGAAAAATCAATAAACAAACATGAAGTCTATCGAAACTCACCTATGGTAGGACTTGAACTTGGGGCAAGGGAAGACGATGGAGAATAGTATAATTAATCCTAGTTATTATAAATGAGATTAGCTGGTGGTTTTTGACTCGACTGATTAATTAGATATGTTATTCCCCACTAACACCCACTCTGTTAAAAATTAAAATGAAGCTATCAACCAGTTTGTTATAGTCAAGAGTCATGATTCCACTTTCCTTTCTTTTAATGAAGAATTAGAATATCTTATCTTACTACACGAACTCAAAAATCTTAATTAGGAAATTCCTAAAATACCCTTAATATTATAGTACAATAATTTTTAATTAATATTCTTTTTAGTTATTATACCTTTTATTTTTAGTCAAAATTTAATATTACAATAATCATTATATTAATTAATTAAATATTTCCCCTAACCTAGATGGACTTCAATTTTGGCCGGACTTTTTTTTTGGATAATTAAAACAATAGCACAAATTTTGGCCGGACTTCCTTTATGCTACACTCACAATTATTTTATTACCCTATAATATAATAGCATGAGGACTTGAACAACTCCTAACGTCCAAAGGGTTTAATTTACTCACTTCCTTATTACCCATTTTCTTGGTTATTTTTGCTTTTGAAATTCATATTAGCTATTCACTTTAAGGACACAATATGTACCAACCCTTAAACTCCGCATGTGTAATATGCTACTGACTGACAGTGTATTTATAATTTTCCTATTAACTTTTTTTGATTTTCCTATCAACTTTAACATAACTAAAAAATAATAACTTTAGCATTATCAATATCAAGTAATAATTAACAATATATTAATAAACACCAAAATATTTGTCTAATAAAAAAAACATCAAAATATTTATCCGATTTAAATTTGAAAAAAATTGTCAACTTGATACAATTAACAACTAAACAAGTATGTTAGCATTATCAACTTGATTAAAAAATCGAGTCTTTAGTTCGACATAGGTAACATAATCAACTTACCATTATCACATTATTTTCTATAGTAAGCTTTACAGTAAATAGATATACGAACTCAAAAATCTTAATTGGGAAATTTCTAAAATACCCTTAATATTATAGTACAATAATTTTTTAATTAATATTCTTTTTAGTCATTATACCTTTTATTTTTAGTCAAAATTTAATATTACAATAATCATTATATTAATTAATTAAATATTTTCCCTAACATAGATGGACTTCAAATTTGGCCGGACTTTTTTTTTTTGGATAATTAAAACAATAGCACAAATTTGGTCGGACTTCCTTGATGCTACACTCACAATTATCTTTATTACCCTATAATATAATAGCATATGAGGACTTGAACAACTCCAACGGCCAAAGGGTTTAATTTACTCACTTCCTTATTATCCATTTTCTTGGTTATTTTTGCTTTTGAAATTCAAATTAGCTATTCACTTTAATGACACAATATGTACCAAGCCTTAAACTCCGCATGTGTAATATGCTACTGACTGACAGTGTATTGTATAATTTTCATATTAACTTTTTTTGGTGAATCATTTTCCTATCAACTTTAACATAACTAAAAAATAATAACTTTAGCATTATCAATATCACGTAACATTTAACAATATATTAATAAACACCAAAATATTTGTCTAATAAAACAAAAATAAACATCAAATATTTATCCTATTTAAATTTGAAAAAATTTGTCAACTTGATACAATTAACAACTAAACAAGTACGTTAGCATTATCAACTTGATTAAAAAATCGAGTCTTTAGTTCGACATAGGTAACATAATCAACTTATCATTATCACATTATTTTCTATAGTAAGCTTTACAGGAAATTATGATATCTATTTTGCAGTTATTTTCTCAATTAAATTAAATAAATAAATCAATGTTTATGAAAAGTGAAAATTGATGTTGTACGATTTAAATATAATTAAAATAGTAAAACACTGAAGTTAATAACCATTTTATCAATAATGAAGGTTATCGAATTTATAATAAATGGTTACTAAAATTTACATATAATAAAATTTTACTTTTAATCATATCTTTCTAATTTTGTATCTTTAGGTATTATCGGATGCTACATATTTCATAAGGCAATTTTTTCAATTTCCTGTTTTGGTACAAGTCCAATTGATTTCATTAAAGAATGACGATTAATACAATCATTTAAAAACAAGGGGATTAATTCAAGCATTGAAAACATGAAGAAACCATGAGAGTAACATTTTCATTAACATTACAACTCATATGATTTGCAATAAGAAGGAACTAATCTTTTTTTTTCCAACTTATAATTTGTTATCTTTATAGTTTAATATTAGAACTCTAATTAATAAATTTTTTATGAATTTTAGTATTAATATTTTGTTGATAAATAGTCAAGCTCCTACATATAGATTTTGTATCTTCCTTCGACTAGAATACGTATCAAGAGAGTTTACGAAAGAACTAGACAATTGTGTTTTAAAGAATGTAGCTAAATATACTTCTTACTAGAAAAAGATATTACTCTAATATCCATAATAATATATAGTATAAATCTTGAATAAATAATTTAATTGTTCCGACTTATATTGATCTAAGAAATAAAGTATATTAGTTAGTGCAATGGCTAAAAAATAATTATTAATTCTACCATACTTGCTAAGGTACTTTATTTATTTATATAATAGTTAGAAATTAATTAATTTGATCAATATGCTCAAATAAGGGCCCAACGTTTGTGAAAATGCTTAAATAAGGGCCTAAAGAAAAAAAAATGCTCAAATAAGGGTCCAACTTTCAGAAAATTGCTCAAATAAGTCTCTGCCGTCATTGTGTGGTTATCAAAATTTCATAAGGATGTCATTAAAATTTCATATGGATGTTATCAAAATTTGATTGTATGGTTTTGCAAATATTAGGCCCTTATTTGAGAAATTAGCCATTTGATCATATAACTAATTAATTAGTTGGGCAACATATTGGTACAAAGTTAATTAACTAAATTGGTTTATAATTGGACTATGTATGGTTGATAAGTTATTATAAACAAATAAAAGTACATGTGCAAATAAAGTCATAAAGTCAAGGAATACAAATACAAATACAAATACAAATACAATGAAGTATAACTAAATTTTCAATTTAAACCTAAAAGTTTTAATTTCTACCCAATTTAGATCTAAATCCTTTTATCATAATTAACATAGTATAATCCATCTGAATCGAACAAATAGTGTTTAAATTGAAAGGAAAGCCTTGCGTATCTTAAATGTGCTACCTTCACACATTAAGCACTTGAGGATTTTTTTTTCCCATTTATCTATTGGCTTAATAGACAAAATGACCCTCAAGCTATCACCAAAGGCACACAATGTCCCCTAAACTTTTGATTGGGACAATTGAATGGAATTTGGTGCGTGAATTTTTTTTTTAAAAAAAGTAAATGACTTCAAATTAATAGACAAAAAAACCTTCAAACTTTGACAAAATATTACAAAATGGTCCTTGAAGGGCTATAATATCCCAAAATTGATAATAAGAGGACTTAATTGTCTTAATTGAAAGTTCATGGGTCATTTTGTCCATGTTGTGATAATTTGGAGGTCATTCCATTAAGTCTTT
>AWWV01009995.1:0-10288 GCA_001974805.1 Corchorus capsularis | reverse complement strand
CATGAAAAGTGTTTTTTACGAAGCAAGCGGGGCACTTTCTTTTCTAAGCTTTGCTTTAATTATCGACTTGTGTTTTCTTAAGTATCACTAACACTTTTTCTTGTTTTCTTATTTTCCTTTCATCTCATCTTGACATCACGCATTCTCATGCATTCGTAGAATTTGCCAGATTACAATCGGGATATAAGATGCTCGATTAAGTCTGAAGATTGAAACCTTTTTAAGCTTAATCAAGTATCTTTTGTTCCCATTGTCCTATGGCAAATGTCTGGACATTTCATCTATGTACATTTCATTTTTATTCCAATGCTATCAATCATGTTTAACTTGAGAATTTGTCATGCATCATGACATCATTTGCAATAATTAGAAATTTCATTGCATTAATAAAGGGGTTTCTAATTCATGGTTCCGTTCTAAAGGTTTTAAGATAGATCAACATCCGCAACACCAATACTTCACGCGGTCAAGAGCTAGAGCAATGGCAGGACAGACTAGTGAAGAACTTGAGGAACTGAAGCGTGATAGAGATGAGATGAAAGAGCAGTTGAAACAAATGATGGAAATGTTGAACAAATTGACTGAGCCTTTAGATACTACACCAAAAGAGGGAGCAACGAATCAGAAAACAGATGGTTCTGATGGAAAGGTTGATGTAGAGAGCAGTTCTAAAAACAAGGGCAAGACACCTGCTGATTTGGTTGACAATACGCCATTGGGGTACGTCTATACACATACAGCACCATATTATGCTCATCCTGGGACTTCTGGTGGTGGTACTTATGTCCCATATCCCCCTATTGAGAATCCAGTACACTATGACCCCGGGACATTCATGGTTCAGCAAGGTATGCCAACGGGGATTACTGAGAAGAAGGATGATCCGATTGAGGAGAACAAGCACAAGTTGAGTTTGTTGGAGGAAAGGCTCCGTGGGCTAGAAGGATCAAACAGTTATTATAGACTTGTTGACTCCTCAGAACTTTCTCTAGTGGAGGGACTAGTGATACCGCCAAAGTTCAAGACCCCTGAATTTGAAAAGTTTGATGGAACTAAGGATTTTACGAACAACCATTTGAGGAGCTACACAAGGAAAATGGGTCCCTATGTGAGCAATGAGAAGCTCATGATTCATTGTTTTCAAGATAGCCTGGCAGAGACAGCTTCTGTATGGTATAATCAGCTTGATAGGCATCATATTCGTTCCTGGGATGATCTTGCAAAGGCCTTCTCGATCAATACAAGTATTAGTTGAACTGGCCCAACCAGAGAGACTTTGAAGGCAATGGAAAGGAAGCCTACTGAGAGTTATACGGAGTTTGCTCAACGATGGAGGGATAAGGCGGCTCAAGTCAGGCCATCAATAGAGGAAACAGAAATTTCGGGTCTTTTCATCGATACCCAGAAGTCCATCTTCTATGAAAAACTGTTCAACATGTCAAGTGAACCTTTTGCAAAGATTGTGGTGATAGGACAAAAGTTGGACAATAGCATCAAATCAGGAAGGATCGTTGTCGCAGATGAAACAAAGAAAGGACAAGTTGGGAAAAAGAAGGAGGAAGTCAGTAACGTCAATGGGGAGCCCTATAAACCTTATTATCCACCTCCGGCATACAATTACCCTCAGTATGGCCAGAACTCAGTCAACTACTATCGCGCACCCACACCGGTCCAGCCTTCCTACCATGCTTATGGGTATTATGCACCACCTCATGCCTATCCTTACCATTATCAGCACTCGGGAGACATCAATGCAGTTGGAGGGGCACCCTTCCGTCCAAGGCCATCTAATCCTCCTCCAGGTTCCACACAGTCAGCGCAACAGAAGGCTCCAGCTTACTTACCAGGGAATACAGGTCCGGTAAAGAACAAAGCCCCCATTGACCCGATTCCATACACTTACACTGAGCTGCTGCCTTAATTGCTCCAACAAAAGCTACTGCAAAGGTTACCTTATACTAATCCCCTTAAACCTCCGCTTCCAGCATGGTATGATGCTAAAGCCCATTGCGATTATCACTCCGGGACCGAGGGGCACAAAACAGAGAATTGTGTTGAGGTTGAAGTATGCTGTACAAGAATTAGTGAGGTCTGGAAAGCTAAGTTTTGGCAATGTGGCCCAAGTTAATCCTCTGCCGGATCATGGAAAAGCCCAAGCAAACATGGTTGGAACTGGAGAGATTGTCAAGCAGGAGATTTCTGAGATAACCACTCCTCTTGATATAGTTTTCAAGGCTCTAGCGAAGGCAGGAATGATCGAAAAAGGGAAGTTTGGAGATGGAGAATTAACAGAAGTATGTCCATATCATGGGGGGATACATGGGATCTGCGAGTGTCCAGAGTTTAAAGGAAAAGTTCAAAAGCTGATGGATGAGCATCAAATTGAATTCTGCGTGGAAGGCTAGTCAGGGAAGCAAGCATGACAGTTGAGGAGATAGCCAGTTGGTCCCAAGAAATGTCGTTTTACTTCAAGTAGTACGGAGATGTAATAACTGTTATCCCGGCACTTATGCCTAAAAGTGTTGGTGAATAGTTCTATGTTGGGCTTTCTTTTACATGCATGTCATTTTACATGTTTTCTTTTTATCATGAGTAATGAAATAAAGTGCATTTCAGAAGTTTATATATAAGTTTCCATTCTCTCTTCATTTACTCTATTACTATTTGCTATTCTGCTTTTTTGTGTATATATATATATATATATATATATATATATATATTTTGTTGTTCATGCCAACTGACGATGAATACAAAGACGCTCGAGACAAGCCGGGGTTCAATGATGAAAAATGCTAACAAACCCGACCATGAAGACACTGAGGATCAGACACTACCCTCAGACCTTTCGAGATTAGAACAGATTCACTCCATAAGGGATCCACAAAGCTGATAAACATTGGATATAAAGGAATCAGCCAATGTCAAACTCAAATATGCAGGTCATCCCAGCCAGGGGGCAAGATTCTCTTTCAAAAAATAGTCCCCATCCAAATAAAAATAAAAAAAATAATAAAATAATAAAAAAGAGAAGAAAAAGAAAAAAGAAGAAGAAAAAGCACTCGGGGTCTCCAGGGGAGTCCAACAAAATAATTTTCAAAAGAGTCATATTATTTTAAAAGATTTTTTTCAAAAAAATTAATTTCTCAAAAATGGTTTTGAAAACTTGTTTTCATGAGTGATGCTCTTTGATGAAGATATCCAACCTTGAAGTGATAAATGGCTTTCTTTCATATTCCCTTCACTTGTAGAAAATATCCTTTGTTGTCCCCCTTTTGAGTCTAATTAGTTTCTTTTCAATGAACCCTAATCAAGGATCATCCTCCACACTGGGGGGCAAAGGTAAAGAAGGATTAACCTCGAGAGAAGGGGTTTGCATTCAAATGGAACGTCCCAATAGTAATGAGTAAGGGGCATTGAGTCCACTCCATCAAGGAATTCGAAAAAAGAAAGAAAGAAGGAAAAATCAATAAAAAGAAAAGAGCGAAAAAATGAAAATTGAAAAAGAAAGTAAAAGGAAAAACGAAGGTATAAGATGGAGCAAAGGACAATTAGTATAAGTAGATCCTTCACATGACACAAACGATCCTTGATTCAAATACCCTCAATTGTATTTTTGAGCCTCTATATCCTTTCTTTGGCAACCCAGAACCCTAACCTACATTACGTGCCTAATAAAAGTCCATCTTTGATCAAGTGAGGACATTCGAGAAGAGATTTTTCCTCAACAAAAATAATAGTCCTTTTTTGCAAAATGTTTTGAGTCAAAACTTTCATAAAAGGTTTTCGGGTGAATTTGGGGCTTCTAGGTGCAAAAAAAAAAACTCTAGGGTGAAAACCCGAAAGGGCAGTCTAGAGCGAGGATGGGGATTCTAGGAGCCACCCTGATCGAGCCAAAATTATGCATATTTTTATAGCTATTTTTATATACTTTTTGCCACTTTTATATGTATTTTTACCCTATTTTGCTAGTATTTGTGTTTTTAGGTCCTGAAGACAAGAAAAGTGAAAACTTATTGTTTTTCACTCTTTTTGGAGCTATTTTGGTGATTTTTTATTCAACTATGGATTTAACCATTTGGAATGAAGATTTGGAGATGCGAAGTTCGTGTTTGAAGATTATTTGAAGATATTTTGAAGAATTGAAGACAATTGAAGAATTATTTCAAGAATGAAGAATTGAAGATTTGGAGCTTATTTGCAAAGGATTGAAGCCAAGTCCAGAAGAAGCCCTGAAGTTAAGGATTTTTGGATTATTTATATGGGAATATACTCAGCCCATATAAACCTATAATTGGAGTTTAAATCCCAATTTGTAGGCCTAATATCCAAAAGAATATCCAAATCCCGCAATAATCCCGCAGATTTGCGATATTAGCCCGGTTTCAGCGCAGTCTTCGTAGAAAGGCCATAACTTTCTGCTCAGATGTCCGTTTTAAGCCCATGAGTACTCGTTGGAAAGCTAACTCCGAGCTCTACAACTTTCTTTTGAAGTGCAAAGCCCAGATCTGCCATCTTCAAGCCCGAATATCAAGTCGAAGTTTCTGAAGAAATCCAGAAAATTCCAGAATCCTATTTTGACTTGGATTTTACTCTAGAGGCTCTAGACCAAATTTGAAGATTACTCTAAGCCTAGAACGTCCTACCCTCTTTTCCTAAGTCCAATAGGAGTCTTTAGGTTATTTCTCCACTATAAATAGCCACCTCCTGTAACACAAATCACACAATTAATCTCTCATATAGTTTATTCTCTTTTTCTACCTTTCTTTAGTTTAGTTTTTCTCTAGTTTTAGGTCAAGGGTGCCACACCCCTCTCTTTGCATAGAGAGGGGCGGCAACCCTAGTAGATTTCAAGAAGGAGACTTTGCCTTCAAGTTTTGTAAGTTTTCTTAAGCCTCTCATGGATTTATCCATGAGTAGCTAAACCCTTAATACTTCTAATCCTGTGGTGAATTCGATCAATTGATTATGGTGAGATTTCTATACTTATAATTTTGTGTTAAGTTCTTGATGATAGTAGGCAAAACTCTGTTTTATTTTATGATCTTGATAGTTATTGACTTGGATGGCCACCGATGAAGTAATTGGACGGATATATGGCTAGATCAGGCTTAGAATTAAGCACTCAAGTTTGATTGTTTGTAGCAAATCGGGTTTGTTTAATCGCAGCCTGATGGGCGTTTGTCTATCGGAGGGCGAGAAATTTCTCTTCGTATGGTTCTACTTGTAGGCATATGTGTAAAATTAACTGTTCTTAATGCTTTGTTCTCAAGTGATCTTTAAGCCCTAAGAAAGTAATCGATCACTGAAGGAATAAAAGGGATAACTGCAGCTCTAATCGGCCTCTTATCTAAAATACATGTTGGGAAACCTATATCAGTTGTCAGTCAAGAATAAGATGCGAAATTCACCTTTTAAATCGAGGATCCATAGTTAATTTGATTGAATGATACCACTGGTGAAGAAGTATGCTTTTTAATTATTGTTTGCTTTATAATTGCTATAGATTTAGATTTAGATTTAGATTTAATTTATTTTGCTTTGTCTTTAGTTTAATTGTTTTTAGGGGATTAGAATTATCACTGTTTACTTTACCCACATCTTTACCCTGTTTTCTGTTTAAAACTAATTTTTGGAAAAGATTTGTTCTTGGGAATAAAAGTTCTTCACCCTTCTCTGTGAGATCGACCCCTGCTTGCTCTATCTACTTTAGTTAGGTTTTGTGGGGATTATCTTATGATTGCTGACGACACGATCATAATTTTGGTGCTGTTGCCGGGGAAGGGAATTAAGAATAAATCCCAGAATAAATTGGCTCTAGAAATTTCTGTTTTCCGTTTTTTCTATAAAAAAAAATTTTGCGTCGAAAAAAAAATTGTGTCGAAAATAAATTTAGGGTTTGCGTTAATTTAAAAAAAATCGTTTTCTGATAATATATATATATATATGTTCTCTTATTTTCTGTGTTTAATTTTTAATTTTTTTTAAGAACTTTTACTACTAATTTTTCTTTTGAGTTTTTGTTATATCAGGAAAAGATACGATAGAAGCAAGGGAGCGAAGGATACGTGCTGTTCAAAGGGAGATTCTTTCTATTCGACAACAATATCATGAAGAGTGGTTCGATTATTGGGATAGATTCAATTGGGCGTGTAAATTCTTTGTCGACCACGGTCTACCTGAAGGGCAATTAATCAAGAGTTTTATTGCTGGATTGTCTCAATCCGACCGAACTCTTATTGATGACATTAATAAGAGAAGCTTGGAACTCGAGAGTCCTGAAGACGCAAGGAGATTGCTGAGTACTCTAGCAGAAGGTGAATTTCAACGCAAATGTCAACGTTATGTTCGAAAAGAACTTGAGCTTTGCAAACAGTTGCCAGATGAAGAAGCACATCACTTTTGGGATAGACTCAACGAAATATGGTGTCAATCTCCACCCCATGGTCTCCATGAAGAAGAATTGCTCAATAGATTCTATTCTGGTATGCAAAACAACGGACAAAGGCAAATAGACGATGCTTGTGGTGATATTCCCCCTTGGATGAAAGGAGGTTTCTTTTCAAGAGGTTGTGCGAAAAAGAGGAAGCTGGTTAAGCAGATTTTGATCAAAAGCAAGAAGTTTTCAACCAAAGCTACACAATGGCATCAAGAACTGGAAATTGTTGCAGAAGTTCCAACCGTGAAAGACGTTAAAGGAGAATCAAGCGAAACGATTAATGACCTACATAAACTTGATTCACAAGACTCTCAATCACTCCCCAAGGAAGGCTAAGATGAACCATATGAAGTCTGTGTCCTTACTTTACCAAAGGAAGTCCCCAAGATTGTGCAAGACGAACCAGATGCACCGAAAGAAGATATCAAGATGGACATCCCGTCACCTTCTCCTGCAAGCCTTACTAAGCCAGAAGATGAGCCACCAGAAGATGAGCCACAAGAAGATGAGCAACTTGGACTGCCGAAGCTGAAAGAATTAAGTGTGTTGAATTTTGTTGATAACCAACCCTTGAAGCACGAAGATCGAGATTTTGTGGGAATCAATAAGCTTCTTAAATCTTACTACATCGAGGAGATCAACATGGATCAATTCTTTCTGGAGGACAAGAAGATATGCCAACACGAGGACACTTTCCAAAGGCGAGATGAGAACAATGCTAATCTAGAATGCTGAAAGCATCCATTGCATCAACCTCTCACGGCAACAAAGATGGCATTGTCATTCCTAGCCATTCATGGAGTCGCCCTCAAAAAAATTGGTGATTTCTTTCCTTATCTCTTCTTTTCACTTTCATATTTTTGTGCTCAAATTCTTCCTATATCATCATACTTGATTTATGTTTTGAAGTGGTATGATCCACCCTAACAAAAGGAGATGAAGGAAAGTCTAGACAAAGACATTAAAGAAAGGCGCTGCTTGGGAGGCAACCCAAGAATTTACTAACATTAAAATTTTCTTTTTAGTTTTTGTTTTTGTTTTTCATATTAGGATTTCAAATTAAGGAAACAAGTCAAACAATTGGAGCTCACATGCTAAATAATTGTCAAGGAAAACGGATGAAAGCCCAAGGAGAGGAGCAAAAGATGCCAACACACCAAAGGAGTCAGCCCAAGGCCATGATCGAGCCTACCTAGCTAACTTGACCGGCCATGACCGGCTATGCCCGAGCTACACAAGCATGCTAGGTCGGCTACAGCCTGACAATCTGTGCGTGACAATTGGCCATTATAGGACATGTCTGCGCCAAAGCCATGCATCTGCGTGGCCAAGACCGGCCATACTTGGCCATCCACGCACAAGACCTGGCCAGCTCCACGCCAACCCGCGCGCCACTACCAAGCCACAACCGCGCCACAAGCCAGCACACCCGGCTACAGCCGGCCATCCAAATCCCATGGTCGGACGATACCAGCCAATGCAGCACAAGCCTGTGCCGCACAGCAGTCACTGCCACGCCAGCCCGTGCACCGAGCCAGACCTCTGCCGTGCCATCTGCCCGGCCCTACCCCGCCAATGTCGCTACGCCGCCCGCGCCATGCCCGACTTTATCCGCTCCATCCGCACACCATGCCCGGTCAGTGCCGGCCATAGCTACTTCCTGTCGAGCCATCACCGCACCAAGTCCGGTCATGTCTGTGCCTTGTCTAGCTACATTCGCTGCACATCCGCGCTAAGCCAAGTCAGAACCGGCCAATATTCGGCCAAGGATGCCCAATGCCGAGTTATCTCAGGCTATCACCGTGGCATCGCCAGCCACATCCGAGCCGCTACCGGTCATGCATACATCAGTCAGTGCCGCAAAATAGAGAAGCTTTCTTTAACTCTATCTTTTTCTTTTCCTTGCTTCGCTTTGATTATTGCTTTGATTGATTACCTATTCCTTGATTTGAATTAGTTGCTTGAATTTATTTTCTATGTTTTCTATGCTTTGATTTAGATTTTAATTATGACTCATATGCTATGAATGCTATGATTGATGCCTTGAATTGCTTGATTTGCTTGATTGGGTCGGCACTTTCTTTGTGAGTTAAGTATTTCATTAGCACATCTATTTAGTCATCACAATTATGAGGCTCACAACACACACATGTGCTTAAATTCATACATTGAGGACACTGTGTCTTTTAAGTGTGGGGGAGAGAGTCTAATAAAGAGTCTACATGCATAGAAATCCATGAAATTTTTCGAAAATTTTGACAAAATTTTGAATTTTTCATATATGTATTGAGTTATTGATTTGCTTATGATTGAAGATTGCTTAGAATTTTTAAGAATGTTTGATTCATTGATTGATTTATAGCATGTTATCTTATTTCTTAGAATTAGGTATAATTGAAGTTTTGTGATATGATCTTATTATTTATTATTTCTGTGATTGCCTATTTCTAGAACTTGTGTTTAATTTTTATTGAAATTACGATTATGAAAGTATGTTATGGATATGTCAAGAATAAGTGTGGGGGACTATCTATATAAAAAGGGTAGTTAAAAAAAATCTTTTTCATAAAAAGAGTGTTTTTCATGCAAGAGGAGAAGAGATATCTTCTGCCTTAAAAATTAAAAAAATCCATTGTTGTCACTCTTCTCTTTAAACAAAAGGAGTTAGTAACCCTTGAGAAGAGGATAAGAGGCATGGATCGGCAGAAGTATTGTCCCTCTAGAGTGCTAGTAGCCTCAAAAATAAAATAAAGGGCGTTAGTAACCCCTAAGCATGAACACTTTGAGGTTAGGAACCTCACTTTTCTAAAATTAATTACCCTTTGAAAATCATTATAACCTATGCGAAATTCTTGATTTGTATTCATGATGTGCAATTGTTTGAGTAGTGGAGATAAAGATAAAGACATAAGCTTATAGGAAGAAGTAGTTATAGGTGTAATGAATGATAAGTGATTAGAGCTACTTTGATTATGGTTACTTAAGAATAAGGATGCTTGCTATATCTTGATCTATCGAATTGGATACTCTTATTATTCTTTGTTATTTTGATTTCATAATTGAATTGATCCTTGATATATGTATGTATTTAAAGTTTTTCAAAAGATTTGAACGTAAATGCATATATAAGCTTAAGATTAGTTAGCCTTAATTTTTGTTTTTCATAGTTTATCTACACTAGTTTGCTAGGGACTAGCAAAGATTTAGTGTGGGGGAAATATGATCGAGCCAAAATTATGCATATTTTTATAGCTATTTTTATATACTTTTTGCCACTTTAATATGTATTTTTACCCTATTTTGCTAGTATTTGTGTTTTTAGGTCCTGAAGACAAGAAAAATGAAAACTTATTGTTTTTCACTCTTTTTGGAGCTATTTTGGTGGTTTTTAATTCAACTATGGATTTAACCATTTGGAATGAAGATTTGGAGATGCGAAGTTCGTGTTTCAAGATTATTTGAAGATATTTTGAAGAATTGAAGACAATTGAAGAATTATTTCAAGAATGAAGAATTGAAGATTTGGAGCTTATTTGCAAAGGATTGAAGCCAAGTCCAGAAGAAGCCCTGAAGTTAAGGATTTTTGGATTATTTATATGGGAATATACTCAGCCCATATAAACCTATAATTGGAGTTTAAATCCCAATTTGTAGGCCTAATATCCAAAAGAATATCCAAATCCCGCAATAATCCCGCAGATTTGTGATATTAGCCCGGTTTCAGCGCAGTCTTCGTAGAAAGGCCATAACGTTCTGCTTAGATGTCCGTTTTAAGCCCATGAGTACTCGTTGGAAAGCTAACTCCGAGCTCTACAACTTTCTTTTGAAGTGCAAAGCCCAGAATCTGCCATC
>AWWV01009993.1:0-50114 GCA_001974805.1 Corchorus capsularis | reverse complement strand
ATGGTAGGGTGCTAAAAATGTAATCTTTGTGTTGAAAGATTAAATCTTTGGAGTAATTTTTGAATAAAGATTGAACTTTTAAGTAATTTTTGTAAATAAAGATTAAATCTTTTAAGTAAAAGATGAAACCTTTGAATAGTGTGAAATAAAAATGAAATCTTTAGAGCAAAGTTTGGCCTTTAGTCCATGATTTATGTGTAGATCTTACTCAATTCAAGTTCTTAGCTCTTTTTAATTAAGCAAATAATTTAGGTTGTGAATATTTTTAAGAAAAATGAAAAGTGTTAGTTAAGCATTCACATTCATGTTTATTTTTTTCATAAATTGTTGCAAATTACTATGTGCATTTGAGATCAATTAAAGTGACTCCCGTGATGGGAAAGGCGGGCGGCTTATTCATGCGTGTCTAAGTTTGCTCGCCTTCTCCCGGAGGCTTGGAAATGTTCGGAGACCGTTTACCATTTATTGGGAGGCGATCAAAGGCGTTCCTTGTATAATTAATGGGTAATTAAAATTGAAATCGGATTTTCATGCATCATGTGCATCCATGCATCGCAAGACTAAATCCGGTGATTAATCAAAGATTAAAATTCAAAAGAGATCAAGGTCAAGATGTAAGAAGTAAGAAAAGATAATCAGTAATAAGTAACTTAATTCAGGGTAATTAAGTGAGTCAGTGATCAACTTAATTCAGGGTAATTAAGTGAGTCAGTAATCAACTTAATTCAGGGTAATTAAGTAATTCAGTAATCAACTTAATTCAGGGTAATTAAGTGAGTCAGTAATCAACTTAATTCAGGGTAATTAAGTGAGTCAGTAATCAACTTAATTCAGGGTTATTAAGTAATTCAATAATCAACTTAATTCAGGGTAATTAAGTAAATCAGTAGTCAACTTAATTCAGGGTAATTAAGTGAGTCAGTAATCAACTTAATTCAGGGTAATTAAGTAATTAAATAATCAACTTAATTCAGGGTAATTAAGTAATTCAGTAATCAACTTAATTCAGGGTAATTAAGTGAGTCAGTGATCAACTTAATTCAGCGTAATTAAGTCAGTCAGTAATCAACTTAATTCAGGTTAATTGAGTGAGTCAGTGATCAACTTAATTCAGGGCAATTAATTAATTCAGTAATCAACTTAATTCAGGGTAATTAAGTGAGTCAGTAATCAACTTTAATTCGGGGTAATTAAGTGAGTCGAGTAACTTAATTCAGGGTAATTAAGTAGTTCAATAAGTAACTTAATTCAGGGTAATTAAGTTTAGTAAGAAGTAGAGATTAAGGAAAATAAAATGGCTCAATTCAAGGTAATTGAGTCAGTTAAGAATTAAAGAAAGACAAATCAGTAATAAGAGCTTAATTCAGGGTAATTGAGTCAGCTAAAAACAAAAAGAGAATTAGTTGTTATTAAAATCCAAAAAAGAAAGAATAAAAACCTTTTCGAAAATTAAAAAGAGTTTGTGCTCGCATTTGTTCTCTTTGGTTTTTCGAAAGACCTAAAATCAATTAATCAAAAAGAGTGATTTTTTTTTCTCTAAGTTTTCAAAAGAAGGGAGAATTCCCACTAGTTTTAGTTTCTAGTTTAGTGGCTTCTACAAAATGGGAAGGTTCCCGTCAAACTGTTTTCCTTCAAGAAAAATAATCGTTTTAATGGTGAGTTTTAAAGAAAATCCTCATCATGAGGAGCCCAAAAAGAGAACAAAATAGAAAAATGGGAAAGTCCCAAACATTCCTATTTTGAAAATTCAAAACCCATTTTTGCTTGTTGATTTTGCTTAAGTTTAAGGATTAATAAAAGAGTTTAAAGGCATGAAAAATTTAGGAATACAGACAACCGATAATAGAAACCCACAGTAGTTCTAAACTAGTCCGTGCCGTCTTTTGACGGGCGTTGTGGGGGTGCTAATCCTACCCCACGCGTACCCAACTCCCGGACCATAGAATCTCTGGTTAAGTAGACCTTATTAAGTTTAGTGTTACCTTTGTCGAGCATAGGTGAATATTAGACTTAATAATTTGGTAGGTGGCTAATCACACCTAGGTTAAAAAAATATTAGTGGCGACTCCTAGAACTCAGCAAGGGGTAGGATCCCTCATTTTAAGTCGTTTAGCAGTAGGGTTTGGTCACCCCCGGACACGAACGTTACGACAAAATGTATTTATTATTACCTTCCCATTTCACTTTAATAAACAAAAAGATTTAATACTTATGATACAAAAATTATTTCCTTTAAGGTTAGGAGTTCAAAATAATAATATTAGTTTTTTTTTAATTATATAAAATAATATTTTTTTAAAATTTGATAGAAATGATAGAGAAAATTAACTTTAGATTTTTTTTATCTATTCTTAGCTCGAAATTAGTTTCAAAAATTATTTATAATGAATGGTTTTCAGTCTCAGAAAAACATAATCGATACATTAATCTTTATCTTTACAATTGAAAAAACATGACTTCAACATGTCAAATATACAATCTATGTTATATGATAAAAGATTCAACAATGATGTCTATAAAAAGTTAATACCCATTTTAGTTATTAAGCTAATATTCAACGAACACGCTAGCTAATAAGTAATAAAAATAATTTTTGTACTCATATTTTTTTATTAAAATTATAACATTAGGACTACAATAATATTTATTGCTTACAATATTTTTTTAAAAAAAATTAGTCTTACTATATATATATACTACATAAAAGTACGAATTCATAAATCTTAATTAGTCAATTACTAAAATACCCTTAACATAATAGTATAATATTTTTAAATAAGCAGCTACGTACACAATTGCTACGTGATTACGCCAGATAATGAATATTATCATCATCCATCTCAATATCTCCTCGGCTTCTAATCCAACTTTTTTTTCTTTTGCCATGAAATAAAGATTAACCAGCTTCAACATTGAAATTGAAAAATAATATTTTCTTGCAATCAATTTTTAGGATTAATTTCTCTAATTCCATTCTTCTTTTCTCAAGGAATTATGGGTAGTGTTTTGATTAATTTAAATATTTCTCCATGTTTTTTTTCTGGGATATTCCTTTGACAATGGCAGACAAGCGCAACTGCAAAATGTGGAAAGCTTTAAAAAAAGAAACAGAAAATATGTTCTAGAGGGTCTAAAAGTTTTTAATTTTATGATTGTGTATAGAGTCATTGACGGTGTATCAAATAATCATTTTTAGGTCTTTATTCTTCCTTTTGATATAACCTTAAAAATCACATTCAACCTCAAAGTTGAGTTACTAATTAATGGTACATAGCTTTGGTAAAAAAAATTAAAAAATTACGTAGCTGGTCCTAATATAGAAATTATGAGTAAAAATTGAAATTTTTATTGCCATGCTTACTTTCCATTGATTTCTTTGTAATCAAACATAATAAGCGCATAATCCTAAGAAAAGACTCACTTCCACATTATGATATAGTCACACACGTGAAAACTTTTAAGATCAATGAATAACATTAATTTGTCACCTTTATAAGAGAAATGGTAAATTTACCAAAAACATGTTTGGAGCTTAATGGTGAAAGAGGAGAAATAAAAGGCCCAATCAAAGTTTGAAAATAATTTGAGATGGGTGGAAGGCAATCTTCCCTACTTAACTGTAAATAAAGTTATATTATTTTTATATTTTCCAAATATGAATAATAATACTATTAATAAGAAGTATGCAATTCTGCAAGCATAACCGTTTTTGGTAAATTTTGATCGTTAAGGTTTAAATTTGACACTTAACTACTGTTAAAGATTTGATAACGGAAACTAACTCAGTCTCAAAATTTAAACTTTAAGTTCATATTTATTCCACTTAAAACCAAAAGGTATATATATGTAATTTACCCTTTTTAAATTAATGTCTTAAAATTAAATTATTAAGAAACCTTAAAAGTATGAGAGTATTATATTAAGGTTTTTTTAAGGGGTATAAGTAAAATTAGAAAGCAAATAAGCCAAGAACCAAAATCAGAAAGCATAACCTTTTACAATTGCCCGAAACTTGAAAGCATATCAAAAATGGAATTATCCAACAAAACTTTGAAGATGAATAAAGGAGAAAGTCGAGGTGGGAAAGTATGAAGTAGAAGGAAACAAAGTGGGAAACTCCGCCAGAAGATGATCTAATGCGCATATTTTCCCTAATAAACAATAAGAAAGATTTAGTGACGCAATTGACACAACATAGAAATCAATCTGACAATCAAACCAAAATTACATAGAAAAATTATCAAATTTCATATAGAAGTCATCAAAATTTCATAGTGTAGTTATCAAAATTTCATACAGAGGTTACCAAAATTTCATAAAAAGGTTACCAAAATTTCTTAGGGATGTTAATAAAATTTCATACGAAAGTTAACAAAATTTCATAGAGAGGGAGGTTACCAAAATTTATACTTATCAAAATTTCCTATGGAGGTTTAACAAAATTTTATAGGGAGGTTATGAAAATTTTATGGAGAGGCTATCAAAAATACATAGAGAGGATATCACAATTTTATTCTCATATGAAGGTTATCGAAATTTCATGGTGTGGTTATCAAAATTTGAGGTTATCAAATTAGATGTTATTGGATTTGTTGGTGTAAAACATTTTTCATAACTATACATAGCTTTTTTGGTAATTGTGTATTATAAATTTCATAGCATCCATTGTTGATGAAATTGTCAACTAATGAAAATTTACTGGATTTGTTGTTTCATGTTTGAATTTTTATAATATATAAAACTTTTCAATAACAAATTACTGTAAATTTGATAACTTCTATTATTATTGATAAAATAGTTAACAAAATTTACTTATAACGAAAAATGAATGAGTTTATTCTCAATAATTTTTAGGAATTCGCTTTGGGCAAATTTAATCTTTTCAAAATTAACAAAAACATTATATTCCACGACATATAACTTAAAATCAGTGTCCACCAAACTTTAATCTCACGTGTGAAACACGTGGCAAAATACTTGTAAAACTATAATTTCCAGGAATGTATATTTTCATGAAACAAGAAGAAGTTAGTCTAAAGGCAAATTCCAATAAGTATTGCAGAGGTATTGCAAAAATAAAACCATTGCAAACATCAATTATGGAATTAGTAATAATGAAGTAGCAGCATGTTTATCTTTCTCAGAATTAGAGAGCCAAGAAATCCTGTAAGATTTGTTCCACCACTATCCCACAGGCAAAAAGTCCCACTCCAAAAAGTGCAGGCTTGGCTCCTATTAATGCCTTATGATCCGAATCTGTGGTATGCATGGCCCAAGCCAACAACGGAACGAGGCTCTACCAATGAAAACCGAAGCCCTTAATCGGGCAAGGTCAATAGTAATGCCTAATTTCAATAGTAAGAAAATTAGAAGCTTTTATGTTAATAGAATAGTCTTGTTTTACCAGGTGCTATATCATGATATACCAAAGAAAATATCATCACAGGAATGGTAGCTGGAACTTTGCTCCAATTACCATTTCCCTCAAGCCCTGACCATCCTCCAAAAAAAACTGATACCACTTCAATTGCAATTAATAAACCTGTGCATTATTTTCCACCACATTTTCAACAATCCTTAAGAAAGTTAAACAATAGTTAATTAAAGCTCTTAAAAACTCCATTCCTAGTTTTAAAAAAAAAAGTAAATGAAATAAAGAAAAAGCAAATTACAGCAGGGGAGGCTTTCTGGGGAAGTGCAAGTATCCCTGAACTGATACTAGTGCCAATAATAAGGGCAACTGCCCCTGCAATACTTCCCTTTTTGCCATCTGCCTCTTTCACTTCCATTAGACTTTCTTCCTCTTTTGCCACATAAATTTTCTGAGTCCTCCATGGCTTTCCCTTCTGCTTCCATTGGCAACCCCGAGTGTATTTCTTGCTGATATGACCAACCCAAAGCCAAAAAAAGAAAAAAGATTTAGTTTCTTTTCTGATCATATTGAAAAAAAAATGAAATAATTTGAGTGAAAGAGAAGATAGTTTACATCATACATCCAAAAGAAGGATCCAACTGATATTCTAGTAGTTAGTTGAGGCACACTCTATGTTGGCTTTGTGACATCCAACACTGATTATCGTCTCTTTACTAAAGTCCTCAATCTTGGTGATGTTTTTGTTTTCCCAATCGGTTTGATCCATTTCCAGTTCAACATAGGAAAAACTAAGGCTGTTGCCTTTGCCGGTCTCAGTAGCCAGAGTGCGTTATCACTATTGCTAATGCAGTCTTTGGCTCAAACCCAACAATCAATCCTGATGTTCTTGCAAATTGCCTTCCAGTTGGACAAGAAAGTGGTTGCCTATCTTCAGTCCCGGTTCTGGTCAGATTAACAATTAGTATAAGAGCCAAACCAAAACCTAGTTAATGTTGCTATGCAGTTTTCCCTATTAAACTCATATTATTCTTCTTACTAGTTACTATGATACAATAAACAGGCTGGTTGGTGTTGTACCTTCTCAGCCTCCTGTCCTTAATTTTGAGACACAATAAGAAAGAGAGTCTTATTCATTTTTTTTTAATTTTGAGAAATTTTACATACATCGGCACATTGATAATAGCTTAAATGTGTTTACAGGTTCCAAGAGGAATGGAGCTACCATACATTATTCATCAATATTTTGGTCTTCAACTCTTCATACTTAGTTTATACTACATACTGTGTTACACCAGTGATGGTTAATAATAGGGAACTTTGACAAAAAAAAAAAAGAACCTCAGAAGCTTAATAGAGCAAAAGAAGATTTTCTCAAAATGAACTCCATAATAGGATTGCTCCCATTGATATCCCAGCTTCAACTGTCTCCATGGCCAACTCATAGATTCAAGTTTCCTCTGCTGAAACTATCCCAAGTTTCCTCTCCTGACTTGTGTGAAGAATTGGCCTTCCATAATTGTGAATTTGCAAGAGGCATCATGGGAAATAAGTAGTCAACTCATAGATTCAAGAGTAACACAAATTAATGATTTTGACATAACATTTCCATCCTGTCCAAGGAACTGTATTTGTAATAGTTTTCACTGCATCTTCTATATAATATTATATTAAAATCTCATACCAACAACCAAGTCATTTAAGAGGTGAACAATTTTGCTAGGAGGAGGTTTATATAAGCTGACACAAAAAGTATTGTCCATTCACCCCCTGTTTCAATCTCTTCATTGAACACACAAAAGTAGTTGAGGGAAACTGAAGCTCAAACTGAAATTAAGAAATGCAGTCCCTAAACTAACAAACCAAACCTACTACTGCCAAAAAAAAAAAACTAACAAAGCTACATGGCAGCTGTGTCAAATGATGATAGAACCCTTGAAGCATTCAAAACTTTTTAGACAAAATTTGCACATATCAATTGCACATTTAAGCTCAAGAATATACTAACTTCTTAACCCATTCAAATACAGCATTTTACCTAAATGAACGTCATTGAGAATAATTCAAACATATAAAGGAGCTTGATGATAATGACTACATTACTAGCATTTCCTACTCAATAAATATCCATCATAAGCAATTCCAATGGCCAAAGTTTCCATTAACATCAAAATCACAATGTATTGTAGCTTCAACAGCATTTTGGTCTTCAGAGCAACTGAGTTACTTCCTTTTAACGGAATATAAAACCTCAGACAGAGAAGTCAAAAACATTCATAAACTTAATGGAAGAAGAGAATCCTTCCCAAAAGTTGGAACTCTGTAAATGAATTGCTTTTTTCCACGAGACTGACAATTCGAATTCCCTGCACCAACTGCCATACCTAATTGATAGGTTTGCCTCCCCTGGTTGTCATTCCATAGTCATCAATTTGCAAGCAACAACAAACATGTTATGAATTCAAAGATTCAAGAAGGAAAGGAAATGGACAAAAAAAAAAGGGAAACAAACAGATTTTTAAAGTAGATCCTTGTGTTGAAGCAGCTGCAAAACTTTTTATCATATTTTAGATTATACATCTAATGAATATATTATAACTTTCATGCCAAACCGATTCATGCCAATATGCATCTCATCTAAATGGTGAACAAATTTGCTAAGGAAAATTCTTAAGATTAAATGAATACCAATTCAAACCTGTGTCAATTTCTTCATTGAGGGAAAGCTGAAACTAAGAATGTGGTCCCTAAACTAACAAACATCCATGGTGGCTGCATCAAACTATGAAAGAATTCTTAAATCATTCAAAATCTTTTGTGGTGAAATGTATCAAATCATTTGCATCTTAGAAGAAGACATATTATTTTCACCAAAAAAGAACAAAAGACATATTATGTAAAACCAATAAATATACCTATAGCTTAGCCAGTTTTAGGACAAATATCAATTGCAAATACAAGCTCAAGAAAAATAACTTCTTAACTGATTTATACAGTATCTAAAAGGCATATATTGATTCATAAGACAGAGAAGTGAAACAAGCTTTTAGAGTGTGATGCAGAACCAAAACGTACACAAACAAACAATAAGAATGAAAAAAATATATACTAATGCAGCTAATAACCGTATACATATAGTATGATTAGTTAATTACCTTGAGATTTCTTCTCCTTTTGCAACATCCTTCAGTGAAACAAAGCATGGGGTGTATGCACTAATAAGGAAGTTATATTCTTTAGCATAAATATTAATCTTCTTGAATGAGAATCTCTTCTTTTTCAGATTGTAACAAACAACATTAAAGTCGTTGTATGACATTAGCATTCTCCCAATATTCTTCAAGAATATCAGTGGATAGTAGTAATCACCAGGCCTGTTAGATAAGCATGCATGTTCAATGCGAAACTGCGTAGTCCATGATTCCTTGACGCCATAATCTTTCATGACCCATATATCAAATGTAAAAGAATCATCATGACGGTAACAAGAAGCACACAAAGAATCTTCTATTACACCCAACATCAACAAGTCACCTCGCTCAGGTTTATATTGAGGTGGAGCTGGAACTTCCCGAAACAAGTCCTTCTCAAAGTCAAAACAAGCAATTTTCCGGTTAGAGTAGTCAACCCAGTGACAAGCTCCATGTAAAAATGTATTAAAGCCCATGTGACCAATACTAAAAGGGGCATTTCCCAGACTTGTCCATGATCCTGTCCCAAGAGTGTAGACTTCAGCTTTTCGCCCCTCTCCATTAACATAAAAAGTTTGTACCACTTTGTACTGATTGTTATTAACATTGAACCCAAAACAAAAGGCTTGTCTAGTTCTTTTGTCCCTTTCAGGCACCCTAATGGAGATGAACTCGCCTAAAATTGGATTGCAAACATAAACTAAGTTCCTTCCAATTCCACATAAGAAAACCAACCCATTGCAAGAATTGACAAGCTTGAATGAAGAGTCGGGTAGGCTAAATCTAGGACGTCTAGGCCTAAATATTTTCTTCTTAATCTTAACAAGACCCCTATCTGCTGGATCCTGTACTATTTGATAGTACATGCATAAACGTCTAGATTCTCTTGGTCCTTTAAAAAATCTAGGGTCTCTTTGGGGGACTTCATCTTGATTTTGGATCAAGATGGTAATAGGTGAGCGTGAAAGGTGAAGTTTTGCAAAATGAGGATCAGAGATGATTTGATACCAAGTTTTGCAAACGAACCTGCACTTGGAAAGGTACTTCAAAGGAAGCCATGAGAGTATCTCCATGAGCATACCAGTTGGAAGGTCTGTCAACAGCATTTTTGCTTCTTTTCCCTTGTTTCCATCTCGACAAACTCTCACTTTCTTCCCCTTTCTTCGATCCATGGAGAGACACGCTTTCTTTCCCCTGTTTTGCTGGGTCTTCTTAAGACATGAAAGATTGTTTGGGTTAAACGATGGGAACTAATCCCCAAAATGCCTAATTTACACCGTGGCGTGGGAGTTGTTGATTTAGCGGGAACATTTGCCGCCAGATTTCGGTGGGCCCCGAGACTCGCGGGCCGTTTTTGCTCCATCTTATACATAATTTTGCAAGTCAATCCAATCTTCTTGGGCCCTTCATGTTACCCAAATTCTTCATGTTACTATATAATACATGAACTCTTTTTCTGGAAATACACTCATCACTGTCAACAACATTTTCGCTTCTTTTCCCTTACCGCCATCTTCACAAGCTCTCATTTTCTTCCCCTTTTTCCATCCATGGAGACGCGCTTCTTTTCCCCTGTTTTGATTTGATGGGTTGAAGAAGGAAACAAAGCAAATCCCAAAACAGAGCAAATTGACTATTTGGGGATGTCCGAGGCTCCAATCCATGCCGGAAAAGAGGGTCCTTTCCTCTCTTTCTGAATTATCCATTAAAAGATGTCCAAAGCTGAGAGAAAATTGTGAAAAGGAGAAAGGCAAACTTTGGCCCAACATTTCCCACATCCCTCTCATCGAGATTGATTCTGAACTCATCATCATATAGCAAAGGTACTCACTCCTTCATTATTTGCTTTATTTATTTTCACTCCTTCATCGAGATTGATTGTATATTCTTCTGTGGCTCTTTCCATAAAGGAGCTTAAATAATTTAATTGCAGGTAACTCCTCCAACTAACTGATTATTATTACTAATGGGCTATGCCAACTATGTTAAGTATTAGTGCAGCATTACAATTAGAACAAATCTTGTAACTTGAACAAATACTTCTCTGTCTGCTCTATTGACATCATGACATGTGCAACTAAGGCTAACAGTGATGTTTCTCTGATTATTAGTACTGAAAGTTGTCTGGTAAATACTTTGCTTTTGGTATGCAGCCTGTAACTGGAGTTACTCAAATTTTGCACTTTGTTCCATTCTGCTACTTGCTTTTTGAGGTATGCCTCATTACTTGCCTCCTGTAATTACTTTTGAGAAAATGTTGCAAATTTGAGTCAAGTATTTCTGCCAGTCATGTATTTACTTGCTTCTGCTTTTAGTGAAGTTTGTTATGCACCCAATTTATTCTGCTTTGGAGCCAATGTAGAAGCTTGCTCCTTTTTTTTCTTGAATTTTTGTTTCTGTTGAAGTTCAACATGCTATGCGTACTAGGTTAAGTCATTAGTGCACTGCTGTTACAATTAAAACAAAATTGTAATTCTAATAAGAACTTTTGTGGTTGCTCTAATAATGTTAGGCACCAAAACGGCATTTCCATAAAACGAGGAGCTGAATTCTGCTTTCTTATATAAAATGAGTCCTGCAACCGGTGATCATCAAGTTGTGCACTTTGTTGCAGGCTGCCAGTTGCCATTTGAGGTATGATGCCTCATCACTTAATATTCGTGTAATTTGTTATGTGAAATTGTTGCATTTGAGTTGATTATTGCTGCTAAGTTAATTTTTCTGTATCTAAATCTATTCAGTTTTGGAGCTGCCATAAAACCATTTTCCAAGATTATATACACAATGAATAATTTCAAGTAGTCCACTACCGGCTTCAGAAAGCAGTGGAATGTGTTTGCAATAAGTTGTTCACTCTTCAACATAAATATTGGATTGCCAAAGCAGCTTATCGAGGATAATACTACTTCATATCCATGAATGATGGAAAGGGCATCTATTTCTTTCCATTTGGAACTATTTAGAGGGCAATGGAAGGGAGGCAGAGGCATGGAAGGAAGGGACACACAGAACTAAAACTACCCTTTGTTGAAGAATGGAGTTTTGCAAAAATATTTCTTTGGTTTTAGCATTTCCTCTTTCAAATGCTTGAAAAAGCAGATTGAGAGTGCAAAGAGCATTGTCATATTTATCAGAAATCAGGATTGTGTTTTTAGTGCTTGTTCAAATGTTGCTTTTAATGTTTACTCAATTATTTTCTGTTTGAATGGCATTCTCAGTTACTAACTTTTCATTTTTATCTCCCTCAACTCATTTGGTAGAGTATCCAAATTTCCATACCAACGAAATGTGTATATTAATTAGAGCTACCCTGTTTTTGGTACCAAGGGTTGAGTAAATATTTAAAAAAAAAAAAAAGTCTAATATCAATTTCTAAATTCATGAAAAAGGAAATTTTAGTATAAGACAAGTAAGAGATTGTTGGATTACCAAATAAAGAACTAAAAGAATCCAACAAATCAAGAATCAAAGAATAAACATACTACAATACTAAAAGGGTTAAGACAACAATTTCAATTTGGATGTCTGGAAGATCTTTTTTAGCAGTAAACAAGCAGCATCCTATGTCTGGGTCTGATTTTCATCTTCCTTGACCGCAACAGAGCCTCAAACATTATATCTTCAGCTAGTTCATCATCATATTCATTTGATAATTCTTCTTCCAATATTGATTCCATCATTAATGTTGCTTTCTCTTCGCGATCGCCTTGAACTTTTCTTGTGGGAACAGAATTTCCAGAGGTGGATTCCGGGCAGATGGAATCTGAAAATTTTGTTGTTCCAAGTGTTGAGGATTTCTCTTCATTGTCTGCAGAATTGGTGAAGCTCATCTCATGTGGCAATAAGATGGTCTCGGACTCGGGTTGAAGGAATGGGTGCTCCAAAAGCATCCTAGCAGTCCACCTCTCATTCGGACCCGTACCAAAACATCTCTTTAAGAAATCCTTGCCCCAAGCCGACATGTTTTCAGGGATGTCTGGTTTCTGTCCTCTCAAGAGCTTGTCCCTCATATCCTCTGGTCCTTGGTAGTTCCCCCATGCCGGTCTTCCCGTGATCATCTCAATAACTATACAACCCAGCGACCACACATCTAGAGCACCCCAAATCTGCCCCACGATAGATTCCGGCGAGATGTAAGTGGGCGTACCACAAAAACCATAGTCCCATTTACGCATATTTTTAACCCCACGGACTTGAGCCAGCCCGAAATCTGCGATCTTGAGAATTGGCAAATCACTGCAATCTCCCCGGTGAAAAACTAGGATATTCTCGGGTTTGAGATCGCAATGGACATAACCCCTCGAATGAATCTCGACGAGCCCTTTGAGTACCATCTCAACATAGCACTTGACGTGTTCTTCTGGAATTTGCCCACCATAATCCTCCATTAATTCCAACAGGCTTCCACCGCTAGCCAACTCAAGAAACAAACTGAATACGATTGCTTCGTAATCAATACTGGAGGAACAGCCATAGCACTGAATTATGTGAGGGCTCCCATGAAACTGATCCAATATTTCCTTCTCAACTATAAGAGTCTCCTCACTTGTTTTCTCAGCAATTAAATGACCAAACAGCAAACCCCCTGATATAATCTTCACAAGATGCACCTTCCCGTACGAACCATTCCCAAGAACTCTGATTCGGTGACCCAGGAAATCCATTCTTTTTCTTTCGGCAATGAAAGAAACTGGAAAATTGGAAACTATTGAAACCCTAGGAACGAGAAGCGTAAAGTAGAAGCTGATTAATGGGCGCCAGCTATATATTTATAGACAAGTTGGTGACCGTTGGCTTGGCCGCGTATTTCCTACTCCCACTAGGAGTAGTAGAAAATTTAAATTTTAAGCTGACTTTGGGTTGGGCCCAAGATTAGGAAAATTGACACTGGGCCGGGCCTGGTTTATTTTTAATAAAATTCCGAGTACTTTCCTTTCCCTTTCTCTGTCTAAAATTTAAAAAAAAAGTTCTAAACCCCAATTACCGCCAAAAAAAAATCTAAACCCAATCGTCTCTCCCCCTTCCGGCCGCCGTTGCTGCCGCCAGTCTCGCCGGAGGTGCGCCTCTGTTCTTCTCTTAGAGTGGAAGATGAAATAACCGTCCGCCATGGTTTGTTCATCGAACCAGAATCGAAGCATGGAGGCTCACTCAGCTGTTGAAGAAGCAGGGGTTCGACGTGTGTTCATGGACCCTCCCTTAGAGAACCTAACGTCTACGAATTTGGCACCCCTCACAAGTAAATAATCTTATTCTCTTCCCTTTTTATTTTTAAGTTGCCATGTTGATAAATATTAATGATAGTAAATTTTTGAAACTTTGATGAAAATTGAAATGGGTTTTTATGTTACAAGAGAAATAGGAACTTGGGTGTGAAATTAGCACCCCAACGTTGGCAAGATAATGCAGCTGATGCTTCCTTTGATATTGTTCTCACCTTTGAATTGAACTTGGTGTGTTTTAGCTTTTGTCTCTAACTTAGTTCATCAGTGAAGGAATCTGTAGTGGCTAATTTCATGTTAAATACTAGAGTCTAATACTGCTAAATATTTAGATTATTTACTGGATCACATATTTATGTCACTTATGTCATCATTTTCCAACAAAATCTTTTGGAAAATGTTCTGTTTCTTACCAATGAGGTTACTTACAATCTTTTTGTACAGGCTTGTTGTGCTGAATATATAAGTTTAGAGGATGATAACCTGTCAGCCTTCTTCCCAAATGCACATCTTAGTTTGGGTGGAATTAAGTTAAGTGCTCCGCGTTTGTTTGCACTGATGGCAACCCTTGCTGTTCTTCCCACTGTTTAGCTCCGAGACCTCAGTGTCCTTAGCTATATTTCAGGTAAGGAGCATATAATATTTGATCTGCAATGTTTTCCTTCTGGAAAATCCAATGTATAGTTGATCTTAGTTGCACTCTGTTCAGGCCCTAGGCTAACTCCAATGCTATACTATGTCACATTGTTTCGAGTTTTTGTCTCAGTCTGTTCTCTCTGATTTTAGCTGGAGGAGTTGTTGCATCAGTCTTGGTAGTGCTCTGCTTGGGTTGGGTCGGCATGGTAGATAATGTTGGTTTCCATCACAAAGGGACTACATTGAACCTGTCTACGATTCCCATTGCTATTGGTCTGTATGGTTACTGCTATTCTGGACATGTTGTTTTCCCCAACATCTATACCTCAATGGCCAAACCAAATCAATTCCCTTTAGTCCTCTTAGCCTGGTTAAGTAAAGCTGCTCATGTCTGTTTAGAGTGCTTTCTTGATAAATCATATTGTTGTTGTTACTCTTGCTGGGATCTTTTTACTTTTCTGCATCATTACCATTTTGAGAGTGCAAGATGCTGCATTAATGTGTCTACTATGATTATTGTAAGCGATATGATCTTCGATTTTAATTTTCCTTGCAGTTTTGGAATCTGTTCTTTGATGTATGCAGGAACTGCAGTTATGGGGTACACAATGTTTGGAGAAGCAACAGAATCATAGTTTACTCTTAACTTGCCTAAAAATTTGATTGCTTCAAAGATTGCTGTGTGGACAACGGTATATACTCATCTTATCAGAATTCTCTTCAAAACATTCTCTGTGCTTTTCTTGACTGTGCAACCAAATTTAGAGAAACAGACTTACCGCAAACTGATATATCTGTCATATTCTAGAGGGGATACCTACAAAACAAAGTCAAAAGACCTAAATTATGCAAAGTTCAGAAAAACTTTCATGATGAAACTTTTACTTGTCTGCCAAGCCTTTCCACCTTGTTAGATCTTTCAGATAACATTACCTTGCCTAGTCCAGGCTTAGGCTTTCAAGCTACTGGTTGTGAAGTTGGAATTCTTATATTTATATAAGATACTATCAGTGTTTACTAAAACAAATTTGAAAAATTAAGATTGCTGCAGAGAAATCCTCAAATTCTGTTTCGGTAGTTGACACACAATGCCTAAAGTTGAGTTGCCCTAGCAAAATCTTCATGTATGATACAAGTATCAGTTTTATTAAGTAAGTTGAAGCATCTTCATGCTTGAGTGCACTTGCATTTTTTACAAGAAGCATCTTTTTTATAATTAATTTTGATGTTAAACTTGTTGAGCAGGCTTGTCGATTCAAGAGATATCACAGAGCTGCAACTGAAGCAGTCAAGATTGTCAACTTCTAATAAGAAAGAAAAGAAGGAAACCTTGTTTCCACTAGAACCGGCATCTCCCATTGTCATGCCTCTCTCAGGTTCTCCTTTCATTCAATTCCTTCTTTTTTTTCCCCTCCATCTAATGACTGCACTGAATATAATGAAGAATTTGGGATGCTAAGCTAATTGGCATCGCTCCCTTTAAAAGATGAAACACGAGAATAGTGAAGGTGGACAGATTGTGATATATAGCTTCCTTGCAGCAATCTATAAATTGTGATTGGTTGAACTTGATTCAGGGATTGCTTTGCTGTCTCCAGAAGGTAAATAATTTGAAGAGGTGAAGAAGTCCCTAATTCGGCCAAAAAGAAGTCCCTAATTCTCTATGGTACTCTTCTGCACTCCTTATTTAATTGTTTTGGTTATGAGATCATCTTTATCTGTCTCATTTGCCATGTCTGTTTCTCAATTTACTGTGGACTTTTTATTTAGAAATATAATTTACCACTCTCAGCTGACATTTTAGGCCTTCAAACCCTCTGAAATATAGACGCAATTGAAAGCATTTAGGAACCCCATTTGGTTGTTTCCATGAGCATTCAAGTCCAAGTCCACGGCAATTAGCATTCTGGTGACAAAAGAATAACACAATTAATTTAACAAAAATGGTGAAGTTTTATCATGAATTTGAATTTCTCAAGTAAATTTGACACTTCACCTTAGAAAGAACAACAACTTTTAAATTATGACAACTTTCAAGCAGATATATGACAGCATAGTCACAGCCTTCATAACCAACATTTAGCTCCAATCCTACCAAATTGACAAACACAGGAAAAGTATTGCATGAGCATTGAAAATGTTGACATTAACTAAAAAATTTGTTAGCATAATAAATTTCTTAATTACCAGTGATAATTAAGGAAAACCAATCCCAAATGGAAAGAAACTTAACAATATTGCACAAAGCTTTAACAAGTTGGAAATGGCGATTTTCAAGCACTGAAACTGTTAAATTTGCTTCAACCAAGCTGGAGACATTCTCAATATGATATTGTAAGGGGAGGTTCTCTTCTCTTCAAGATTGAGCAACTCAAGAATTGGGGCATTGATTTTGAGTTTGTGTTGGCCAAGTCTAGTGGAAACCCTTAAGAACAATCTCTTTAATCAGTAGGGATGGAAATATTGAGAGTTGGTGCCTTATATCACCATCAAATTTCCGAACAAGCAACTCTTCGAGAACATGCAGGGCAACCATCGAAAAGCCTAGAAACCGATTCATCATTCGTGTACTTGATCAAGACAAGGTGCAAAACCTTGAGATTCGGCCTTTTTTGGCCTCAAAGCTCATTACCCAAATTTTAATTAGCTTAATTTAAGCTCATAAAGCAAAAAAGAGTAACTTTTTTGTAGTAAATAAAAAGGTGGAGGTGGGAGATAACAGCGGGTCATGTCTCATATGGCAAGACCAGGCACAAGGGAAATGGCTCGTCTAATACCTCCGAGAGCTTCAACGCCTGCTCTAAACCAAAGCCAGCAGATAATTCGCGTCATCAAGAAGAGCACTCCCGCAAGCCGAGCGGGTTAGCCAAAGCTCGAGCAACCCCTGCGGCACACACGAAACTCCACGACAAGAGACACCATGGGAGACAGCAGCCACGACTCCAACGGCGAGAGAGCCAGAACCCTTCTGTATTCTCCCCCAAGCCCACCTTAATGCCCTCACTCGAGTTACAAGCTAGCGTTACCTAGCTCGGCGATAACTAATTAACAGGGAGCCTTATATAAACTTATACAATAACTTTTTCTCATTCGATGTGGGATGTTTGAAGTTTATTGTGGCTTTTCTAATTTCACCATCTAAAATTGTGAATTCGTGTCTTGATAACTACTCTTTCTCATACGCTATCAAATCAAGCCACCATGTTGGAAAAAATTGTTAATTTTAATGGTCAAAAGAAGGAATGCATTCTAGGATTGTAAGTATGGATAGGAGTTGAAACTTTATCAAAGTTTAAAAGTGGAGGTTTTGAACAAAAAAAGAATTGGCTAAATGTTTAGATAAGAGTCCAACATTTGCAAAAATGCTCAATTCAGGGTCTATTATTAAAAAAACTCAAATAAGACTCAACGTTATAAAATCGGCTCAATTAAAGGTCTCATGTCAATGTTGGCCCTTATATGAGCTCTTAACTAAGCATATGAAATTGACGGCATGCCCTTAATAGAGTCGATTTTCCAACATTGGGCTCTGATTTAAGCTTTTTGAACGATATGTCGTAAATTCAGCATTTTCGCGTTGCTCATTAATTGAGGGTCTCATGTCAACGTTAGGCTCTGATATGATGTCTTAATTAAGCCTATAAAATTGATGGCATGCTTTTAATTAAACCGAGTATGAAACATTAAGTCTCTGATTTGAACTTTTTTGAACGAAAACCCTCAATTAAACATTTTCGCAATGTTGAAAAAAGCGGACCGGACATCGAACCAGTGGAGGGACCGGTTCACGGTTCAACCGGTCCGACCGATTCAGCCGTCCGGTCCAATTGGAAGTGTATCAATGTTTATAAATTCTAGTTTTACTTATCCAAATATTATTTGCATGTATTATTCTTTCAACAAAATATACTTGGTGTAGTGGTTAATACATCTTTTTGTTATACAAGTGGTCAAGAGTTCAAATCCTACCTCTTACAATTTTTTTCAACATTAAAAAATTTTCAAAAATATATAAATAAATAAAATAATATTAAAATCCGGGTCAATGGGTCAACGGTCCGGTCTAACTGCCCGACTAAACCGGTTCTTGACCGGTCCGTTGACTTCCAGTCTTATATAAGTGACGGAATCGGATTGGTGTCTGATTCCCGGTTGAACCGGTTCAATTCAACCGGCCGATCCGGTTCCGTCGACACTGCATTTTCGTGGCCCTTAAATGAGAGAAAAAAAATTCAAAATTAAAAAAGTGGAGGTTGAGATAAGAAGGGCCTAGAAGGGCAAATTTTAAGCAATTCTGAAGATTCTTCTTGGAAATCTTTTTCTTTTGGTACATCACTAGGCTGTTTCCACCATTGAAAGGCATCTCTTATGCAAAATTTTGTCTTTGCTCTTGCCACCTGCTTTTTCTGATCATGTTATGGCATCTCTAAAAATCAGCAGCATTTTGGAGAACACTCAAAAGATTTTAATATAACAAAGATTGCAGCATGTTGACATTCTCATGCCTTCAAGGGTCTATTCTGACAAAAACTTCTTCAAACTTAAGGATTCTTACAATATTTTGCTTATGAAGAACAATAAGTACATTATTGAATTGAAATTACTTAAAACTATAATCTCCTTTAACATTTCTTCCTTTGGTCTAGGCCTCTTGTGATAAAGAAGTTTGATCAGAGGCATTGTATATGTGGGAAGTCTATTTCTTTGAGACTAAATCTGATCCGAGACTTCAATATCAGATAACTACAAAAAGCAGAAACAGAATTGGACTCTTGAGTAAATTTCATGAATTGCAAACTTACAAAAGGAAAAAGAACAGAAGAAAACTAGCAACAAATGAACTATTTTTAATCAATGTTTTAAGGCCTACCTCTTTTTCTGGATGTCAAGAAAAAACTGGTGGAGCCTTTCCTTTATAACAAGGCAATTCATCTTCATCACTGCATAAAAAGTATGCTAGTGTCTTTCCAGGAAGTGAATGATCTGAAGACATTAATGAAAATATTTACTTCTATGGATAACGATAAACAGATTGGGATTTGGGAATCCTTAAATAGCTCATGCAGTGAAAGAATAACTAACCAAACTCCATAAAACCTTCATCCTTCTTTCTCAGTTGGACCGTTACCATGTGTTGGGTTTCCGGGTTGATGTGGAACATCTTTGCAACTTCAGGGTTAGTAGTTTGATAGAACTTGACATCAGGCCGCAGTTTTGAAGCTATATACAGCTCCTTACTTTCTTCACCCTATCAAACAACATAGGAAATGGAACTGAAATGATTGGACAAGTAAGGAGGAAACATTACAAGTTTTCAATCTCAGTGCTTTTAGAGTCTAAGCTGTTGAAAACTCAAAATTTAAATACTAGTATATGTCTAGTACCTCTAAAGTTTCATAAAATCCAACCACTTTCAAAAAATCAGTAGCCAAAAGATGTTTTGCATCAGCTTTCTCTGTTATAATGGGAACTTCAGCAGTACTATTCCTTACACATTTCACAAAAGCATCCCTGTAATTCACAATGTTAGAAGTAGAACAGAAGCAAAAGGGGTATTTTTTCATGAAGAGTTATCCTTGTTAATCTTCATGGTATAATGAAGATCTATGGATTGCAGTTAAACTACTGTTTCTTGTAGTGCAAGTCACCCGTTAAGCACAGAGACTGATATTTAGAATTTTGATCATCAAAATAAACAGAGTTCTTGGGACAAACTTAACCAAAAAGAAAATCATACAGATAAACTTACCTTTTTCTTTGTCCATAATAAGTCTTGCTGCGAACTCCACCGGCAAACCAAAGCAATGTGGGATATCCAGAAATCTCATACTTCCATGCCAACTCCCTTTCTGTATCAGCATCAACTTTTGCAAAAGCAACTCCATCACCCTTCAACAAAGCTGCAGCAGCTTCGTATTCCGGGGCTAGTTTTTGGCACCAACCGCACCAAGGAGCATAGAAATTAACCATCACAAATTCATTCTCAGCTATGAAACTGCTAAAATTCTTTCCAGTCAACCTTACTACCACCTTATTTTTCTGATTAAGAACATGCAACCCTTCACGATTGAATGTTAAAAGGTGTTTTGCATTATCTTTTTCTTTTATACCAGCAATATTCTTCCTTATCAATGTTACAATATCATCCCTGTGATAAATATTGTTAGAAACAGAACATCTATATAATTAAAATGATATATAACACAAATATTTACCTAGTTCTCACACCATCAGAAGACTTGATAAATCCTCCCTCAAACAAAAGCACTGTGGGATATTCAAGCATAGGAGAAATGTTACACTTCCTTAACAACTGAATTTCTGAAAACCATACTTTTGCAAAAGCAACTACATGATCATTCTTCCCCAAAGTTGCAACAGCTGCTTCATATTGCAGGGCTAGCCTTTGACTCACATAGGACCAAGGTGCATAGAAAATGACCATTACATGTTCATTTTCAGCTATGAAAATGTTGAAATTCTTTTCGGTCAAACTTACCACCATCTCATGATCTTTCTCATCACTAACAGGTTGCTTTTGTGACCAGAATTTTGCTGTATCTTCATCATGACAGAAGTTTTTGAGTGGTGAAGAATTGTTACATAGAAAATTCCAAAACCAAAAGATAACTAAGGGCATCAGAAGGATTGAAAAGATAGCCAGAAGAGTATTCCTTGTTTTTGACATTGTTTTAGGGGTCAAAAACTATGGAAAAAATTTGTATGAGAGGAGGTCAGAGCTATATCTGGAGTTTTTCTTTTCTTTTTTTCCCCTTTTTCAGAAATAATCATTTAGTAATATACTAATACCAATACTAATATAATTTAATCTCCTAGATAAGAAAGTTAAAAAATAAAAAAGGATGCAAAGGGATTTCATGGAAGCCATCAGCAAAGCAAATTCATGACAAACACACAAAGACAAAAAGGTGCATTTATAAAGAAGAATATGTAACATAGGAATTTGACAAACTCTTTGGACTGATTTTACAAGCAGAACCTTAATGACATTGTAATAAAGATTTTCATTTTCCATTTATTTGACCAATTTTCTGTTTTTGAAAACTCCGGTTATACTTCCTGTCTATTAATTAGATGATGATGTACCAGAGTTAATTAAACGGTGTTCAAGAAAAAAATTAACTAAGGAAAAAAAAGAAAAAGAAATACTACCTAGCCATGGAGGATAGGATAAGGCCACTGACCCCCAGTCCAAGAAATTCCAATTTTTGAATGGCTACACAACCATGGAGGTTGGGAGTACCCTTGTAGCTCAAGGGCTAGCAACATGCTGGGGTCAAGGGGCGCACTTAACAATACATTTAAGCAACTAATGCCCCACTTGGTCTCAAGCATTGCTTCTACACTTGGAGGGCAATCTCAACCTCTAACGTAGCTTTTTATAAATGTGATACTAACTATGTGTTTTGGCTATGTGGGATTATAGCAAATTCACACATACTATAAACCGAATGTAAATTGTTGGTTCAATGTATGGGAAGAGAAGGCAGGACCTTATGGAAACTATATTAAGTCCACAACCAACATTACTGATTGAATTTTAAAGTTATTTTATACAACAGAAGCAAGAGGGGCAGTGTTTCCTTTACATTCTTTTAACTCATTTGTTAATATAATATCATTTACACAGCTAGCCTAGCATTTCAGGGGAAAAAATGAAGAACAAAGGGCTAAACAAATGGAATGAAGAGTTATCCCTGTTAATCTAATGAAGAGTTAGCATAGCAGTTAACCTACTGTCTATTGTTGTGCAAGTCACCTGTTAAGTGCAGAGACCAATTTTGATCATCAAAACAAACAGAATCTTGGGACAAAATTAACTCAAAAAGAAAATCATACACAAAAACTTGCCTTGTTCTGTCTCCATAACAAGACTGGTTACAAACTCCAACTACAAACCAAAGCAATGTGGGATACCAGCAGTAATCTTCCTTATCAATCTAACAATATCATCCCTGTAATAAACAATTTTAGAAGCAGAACATCAATCAATTATGAATTAAAATGAATTTTATACAACATAAGCAAAAGGAGTACTTGTTTCTTTACACTTTCTTATATCATGGAAGAAAAAAGGAAAGCAAGGGCTAAACAAATTGAATGAAGAGTTAATCTTATGGTATATCATGTAGAAGCAGATCTACTACACTGAAGTTACCCTACTGTTTCTTGGTGCACGTCAACCATTAATCACAAAGAGAAGTTCTAATCATCAAAACAAACAACAATTCTTGAGATAAAATCAATCAAAAAGAAAATCAGATGCAACAATTTACCTTGTTGTCACACCATGATCAGAAGACTTGAGAACTCCATCCGCAAACAAAAGCGCTGTGGGTCCCCACTTCCACAGATTTGATTCCCTCCCTAAATAAAAAGAATCTGATTAATCTATATTTATGGTTAAAGATGAAAGGAAAATCCAAATCCCCTGCCGGCTTCCCCACTTCTTCCAAGGTGATTATAATCAATGGTTAATATATAGTTGAAGATTCATATCAGGTCTCCCATATAAAATTGTCAAATTGTTCAAGGCTAGAGATATTAATTACCGACCCACTTTGGAATTGTTCCCCTGAAATTGTTGTTTCCAGTATACAGAATTCCATGCACAGATGTTAGGCTATAGATTACTAGGCAAGTTTAGCAGCTCTATATATTAAATGCATTAGGGATCTATTATTTGCATATAATATTAGCAAATGTCCGAGGCTCCAATCCATGCCGGAAAAGAGCCTCCTTTCCTTTCCATTTGAACTAAAACTAAAACTACCCTTTGTTGAATCATGAATGGAGTTTTGCAAACATATTTCTTTGGTTTTAGCATTTCCTCTTTCAAATGCTTGAAATAAAAAGCAGATTGAGAGTGCAAATGTGTTTTTGTCATATTTATCAGGAATCAGGCTTGTGTTTTCAGTTCCTTTTAATGTTTTACTCAATTATTTTCTGTTTGAATGGCATTCTCAGTTCTAACTTTTCATTTTTATCTCCCTGCCTGAACTCATTTGGTAGAGTATCCAAATTTCCATACAACGAACGAAATGTGTATATTAATTAGAGCTACCCTGTTTTTGGTACCAAGTGTTGAGTAAATGTTAAAAAGTCTAATATCAATTTCTAAATTCATCAAAAGGGAAATTTTATTAGTACTATAAGATAAGAGTTTGTTGGATAACCAAATAAACAACTAAAAGAATCCAACAAATAAAGAATCAAAGAATAAACAATCTACAGTACTAAAAGGGTTAAGACAACAAATTTTGGAGATAATAAGGAAGATGATTTAACAGTAAACAAGCAGCATCCTATGTCTGGGTCTGATCTTCATCTTCCTTGACCGCAACAGAGCCTCAAACATTATATCTTCAGCTAGTTCATCATCATATTCGTTTGAGAATTCTTCTTCCAATATTGATTCCATCATTAATGTTGCTTTCTCTTCGCGATCGCCTTGAACTTTTCTTGTGGGAACAGAATTTCCAGAGGTGGAATCTGAAAATTTTGTTGTTCCAAGTGTTGGTTTCTTCTCTTCATTGTCGTCTGCAGAATTGGTGGAGGTGAAGCTCATCTCATGTGGCAATAAGATGGTCTCGGGTTGAACTTGAAGGAATGGGTGCTCCAAAAGCATCCTAGCAGTCCACCTCTCATTGGGACCCGTACCAAAACATCTCTTTAAGAAATCCTTGCCCCAAGTCGACATGTTTTCAGGCATGTCTGGTTTCTGTCCTCTCAAGAGCTTGTCCCTCATATCCTCTGGTCCTTGGTAGTTCCCCCATGCCGGTCTTCCCGTGATCATCTCAATAACTATACAACCCAGCGACCACACATCTAGAGCACCCCAAATCTGCCCCACTATAGATTCCGGCGACATGTAAGTGGGCGTACCACAAAAACCATAGTCCCATTTACGCATATTTTTAACCCCACGGACTTGAGCCAGCCCGAAATCTGCGATCTTGAGAATTGGCAAATCACTGCAATCTCCCCGGTGAAAAACTAGGATATTCTCGGGTTTGAGATCGCAATGGACATAACCCTTCGAATGAATCTCGACGAGCCCTTTGAGTACCATCTCAACATAGCACTTGACGTGCTCTTCAGGAATTTGCCCACCATAATCCTCCATTAATTCCAACAGGCTTCCACCGCTAGCCAACTCAAGAAACAAACTGAATACGATTGCTTCGTAATCAATACTGGAGGAACAGCCATAGCACTGAATTATGTAAGGGCTCCCATGAAACTGATCCAATATTTCCTTCTCAACTATAAGAGTCTCGGCTAATTCTTCCTCACTTGTTTTCTCAGCAATTAAATGACCAGACAGTAAACCCCCTGATATGATCTTCACAAGATGCACCTTCCCGTACGAACCCTTCCCAAGAACTCTGATTCTGTGTCCCAGAAACTGGAAATCCATTCTTTCCTTTCGGCAATGAAAGAAATTGGAAAACTGGAAACTATTGAATTGAAACCCTAGGAACGAGAAGCGTAAAGTAGAAAAACCTAGGAATTAGAATTAGAAGCGTAAAGTAGAAGCGGATTAAGGCGCCAGCTATATTTATAGATACAAGTTGGTGACCGTTGGCGTTGGCGGCGTATTTCCTAGTCCCGCTAGGAGTGGTAGAAAATTTAAATTTTAAGCTGACTTTGGGTTTGGGCCCAAGATTACGAAAATTGACACTGGGCCTGGTTTATTTTTTAATAAAATTCCCACTACTTTCCTTTCCCTTTCTCTTGTCTTGAAAAAAAAAAAAAAAAAAAGTCTAAACCCCAATTACCGCCAAAAAGAAATCTAAACCCAATCGTCTCTCCCCCTTCCGGCCGCCGTTGCTGCCGCCAGTCTCGCCGGTGGTGCGCCTCTGTTCTTCTCTTAGAGGCGGAAGATGAAATACCGGTACGCCATGGTTTGTTCATCGAACCAGAATCGAAGCATGGAGGCTCACCCAGCTGTTGAAGAAGCAGGGGTTCACATTAAGCTCCCTGTACCTTCCCTTACAAGTACATGTTCGAAGACCTCCGCCGTAAATCGTAATGACCCCGAATTGATAAAATTTTTTTTTTTTAAAAGTTGCTGCCCTGCCATGCTGACAAATAATGGTTGTAAATTTGAAACTTTGATGAAATGGGTTTTTGGGTTTCTTGCAGGTACATAACCTGATGAACTTATGATTTATACTTGCATGAAATTTCATGTTAAATACTAGAGTTTAATACTGTTAAATATTTAGATTATTTACTGGATCGCATATTTATGTCACTTAGAATGTGGTTATTTTCCAACAAATCTTTTGGAACATGTTCTGTTTCTTACCAATGCACAACTTAGTTTGGGTGCATTTGAGTTAAGTGCTCCACGTTTGTTTGCTGGAAGTTATATTCCCAAAGTAGTGAAGGTGACTGGTGCATTTTGTTTAAAGCAGGAAGAAGGAAGAAGCCCTTCATTTGCTTTTTGTGGTATGCTTACTCATTTACTTCTTGTTACTTTGAGAAATTACTAGTGAATTCAAGTCAAGATTCATTCACATGTACACCTGGAGAAATTTTCAAGGGGTCAACTACCAACTACAGTCTACAGCCACAAGATTGAACAACATATTACACTGCTGATACACATCATTTCGGCAAATTGTAATCTGAAATCTGAAAGGATTTAAACTGGTAGGAAGCAATATTTACTGCTCAAATAGCTGTGCTGTGTTATACAAGGGCATTTCCTCGTACCTGGTTATTCTCATTCTTGTCAGTTGTGTGCTTTAATTAGTCCAGATAATTTCAATCTGGCTACTACATTATATTATATACTTAATTCTTTGTATAGTACTATGCCATGTTTGGTTGCCAACTCTGATTGATGTAGCAGACTAGATAACCGATTTTCACCCATGTGAGAGTTGAAGTAGGAATAATTCCAGACAGGGAATTGCCACTAAAATCAAGTATTTTCAAGTTTGGCAATGGATATGTTTCCATCCGAATAATTAGTTCCAAGCTGGAGATAATACGAGGATGAAAGTTTTTCTAATGAAGTACTCCCAACTAAAGTTTTCCTATGGATTTTAAAGTTTCCGCGTTAATATTAATTAATCCTAGTTAGAAATGAGATTAGGTGGTGGTTCTCGACTGAACTGATTAATTAGATATGCTATTCCTTACTAACTAGCATGTGGAAAACATGGAGTTAAAAATTAAGATGAAGCTATCATGATATCATCCACTTTGTTATACTCAAGAGTCATGAGTCCACTTTCCTTTCTTTTAATGAAGAATATGAAACTATATACCACCTTTCAGGAATGTTCATAAAACTATTATTTCTGAATGTTTTGTCAGTGTATATATTTCGGAAACAAGAAGAAGTTAGTCTAAAGGAAACCTCCAATAAGTATTGCATTGGTATTGCAAAAATAAAACCATTGCAAACATCAATTATGGAATTAGTAATAATAAAGTAGCAGCATGTTAGTCTTTCTCAGAATTGCAAAGCCAAGAAATCCTGTAAGATTTGCTCCACCACTATCCCACAGGCAAAAAGTCCTACTCCGAAAACTGCAGCCTTGGCTCCTTTTAATGCCTTATGATCAGAATCTGTGGTATGCAAGGCCCAAGCCATTGCTGGTGGCAGAACTCCATACAGCATTGTCATGCAGTATCCCCCCTGCATTCATTCCAGCAATTAATGGATCAAACATAAGCTTAGGGCTCCCATTCTACCATTTTATATGAAGCTAACCTTTAACTTACTGCAATATCTGTCGCGGCAGAGAATGCATCTGGAACCGTTGTTGAGACTAAAAGAGTTGGAGTGATAACCATTGCCATTGCTGTAAAGTTGGTTTTATTTCTTTCCCACCAATTTGTTACCCCTGAGCTTCTGTCTGGTACCTGCTGTTGGTCATCTGGTTTGGATGGTGTCATCTGCATAGCTTTTAACAATTATACAGCTACACAGCTAGTTGAATGAACAAATTGTGACAGAATAATTCTTAGACTAAGAGGAAATGCTTATTTATCCTTTCACTCTGTGTGCTCAACCTGTATTAAAGAAGAATTCCATGAGAGGTTCTTAAGTTGCTCCTTGAAAAACTCTGAGAAACCGAGGAGAGTGCCAATCATTGATGTTCCTACTGCCAAAAGTGAAAATGCTTCTACCATAAATGGAATTCCACCCCATTTTACCCTGCATCAAGGGGAAAAAACATTAAATTCAGTGTACCAGCTCAAATTTTATTGACTCTGATTAAACATGATTTATTTACAAATTTTCACTCACGGAAGTCCAACATCTATGCTCAAGTTTTAGGCCTTAGCACATAATCTAGGAGTTGGTTGTATCAGATATGCCATATTTATACCGAAGAATCAAAGAAAGTGGTTATCATATAGGTTTAAGCAGACTTAAGATAACTACTTCAATTTTCAAATGTAAAGCATTATTTAATGTTCTTCTAATGACAGGATTTTTCAATGTAACATGTAGAATGATAGTCTGAATTTACCCCATCAGCAGTTCAACAGGATCTACAATTTGGTCAGCTTGTGCTGATAGGCCAATTGCAATAGCATCCCAAACAAGCAATGCCAACAATGGAACAAGGCTACCAATGAAAACCGAAGCCCTTAATCGGGCAAGGTCACTGCCTAAATAAGCACAAAGAACTGCAAGACAAGGAAAGGATCATAAACCAAGAGTCATGCCTAATTTCCATAGTAAGAAAAGTCTATATCATGGTAATAGAATAGTGTTGTTTTACCAGGTGCAATATCATGATATACCAAAGAAAATATCATTACAGGAATGGTAGCTGGAACTTTGCTCCAATTACCACTTCCTTCAAGCCCTGACCATCCTCCAAAAACAACTGCTACCACTTCAATTGCAATTAATAAACCTGTGCATCATTTTCCACCACATTTTCAACAATCCTTAAGATTTTGCTACAGAGGGTATTTTCAATTAAGATTAAAAAATAAAGTTGTCCAAATTCTGTACCTATCATGGAAATAGTGAGCCATTGGTTGACTTGATCAGTGGCTTGGGTTCCACCAACAGAGATGAGAATTGTGAAAATCCCAGTGAATAAGAAGCCAGAAACTGATTCAGGAAGATTGATCAAATGGAAAAGAATTTCCCCAGACTTAGAACTATAAGCAATCATTGAAGTGTAACCCAAGAAAACATAGGTGACAGTGGCCAAAGTTCCACCCCAATTCCCTAGTGTTTCTTGAGCCATTGTCCTTACTGAAATGACCTCTAATTCACTCCCTTCTTCCATCATCCCCTTCTTTCTTCTCAGACCAACATTTATTTCAATAATCAAAAGTGCTTCAATTAGCAGAAATGCCCAACAAATTATCAAAGATATTGAACTTGGAAGCACTCCCTGCAATGCAATAAAAAAAAAGTTAAACAACAGTTAAAAGCTCTTAAAAACTCCATTCCTAGTTTTTTTTAAAAAAAATAATATAATGAAGTAAATGAAATAAAGAAAAAGCAAATTACAGCAGGGGAGGCTTTCTGGGGAAGTGCAAGTATCCCTGAGCCAATACTAGTGCCAATAATAAGAGCAACTGCCCCTGCAATACTTCCCTTTTTGCCATCTGCCTTATCAGGCTCTTCCTCTTTCGCTTCCATTAGATTTTCTCCCTCTTTTGCCACATAAATTTTCGGAGTCCTCCATGGCTTTCCCTTCTGCTTCCATTGGCAACCCCAAGTTTGTTTCTTGCTGACATGACAAACCCAAAGCCAAAAAAAGAAAAAAGATTAAGTTTCTAATCATATTGAAAAAAAAAAATGAAATTATTTCGAGTGAAAAGAGGAGAAGATAGTTTACATCATACATCCTGAATTTGAGGCAAACTCTATTCTTTCTTTGGTGAATTAATGCTAACTTTGGAACTGTTGCTGCATTTTTTATGTGTATTTTGGGAGTGATCAAGGAAGAAGATGAAGGAATGCACTTAGTATCCATGGAAGAAGAATTGATGAAGGAGAGACTGAGAATTAAAGTAAAAGAAAAAAGAATGAATGGATTGTAAATGCTAAGAATCCCAAATATCTTGGAAGTGGACCACATTAGAATTTACCAAAAGTTTGATTGTTTTACTTTTAGCCACAAAAAAGTTGGCTATATTTATGGGACCATTGTAAGATTTCCTTTTCACTTCCTTCAGGTTCTCAATGTTGAGGTTATGGAACTACTCAATGGTGCCACTTTGGGCTTTTCAAGTCACATTCTTGATCACAATCACCTTCATTGTTTGAGTTCATATTTACATTTTGTTCAATTTGACTGAAAACAATTTACAGCTAGAAGCTATCTATTTCTGAACAAATAAGTTAAATTTCAACTAGGAATACTAAACAAACAAAAAAAAACCTTTGTTGAGCATCATTAGATTTGGGTCTAAGGTGCATTAGCCACTAATGGCCCAAGCCTCTTATAAGGTATATAAATAGTCAAGGTATGACTCATTACCCCATTATGTTTCACCATGTGACATTATGCCTAAAGTATTTTAACTAACTCATTATTATCCACAGAGAAATCCTATTGACTTGACTGTCGGAGAAGGTCCCCTCCGACCATCCGGGAGACCCCTTTCCTGACTGTTTACTCTCTTGCAGGTCAATGGGAACTCAAAATTAGGCCACGACATTATTGGACATCAACAAACTTTATTATTAGTAATTAAGAGGAATGTGTTATATACCTTCGTATCTGATAATCAAATTATATATATTCCAACTAATTTAGGACCGAGAACAAAGTGAAATACAAGTCAAGCTCTTTTTAAGAAGAAAGGAAAAACATATAGAAATGGGTCTTTGTCCATATTTGATAGCCAAACCCAGGCTCATACTTAGGCCTATTAAACCATTGATAAACAACATGACCCACTTCAATTATGGACCTTGAATTTTGAATTGCAAGGAAATAGGCCCAAACAAAACCCAATTCTTTTAATTTACATTTTCTTTGTATGGCTTAAATTTTTAGATGGTTTTCTCAATTTTCTTTTTCCTCCCGTCTAATTTCTAAATACTAAATGGCAAAATAAATAAATAAAATAAACACATATATAGTGATGTGGAATATGATTGTCCTTTTGCCAACAAATTGTCAAAAGACAAAGGGGTTCACAAACGAAGGGAGATAAAATGTTAGGGATTAATAGAGTAATGGGCTAGAGATAAATGTGACAGTGACAAGGGAAGTTATGGTTATGGAGTTTTGAGGAGAGGGGTCTGCCAAATTTGAGAAGATTGTGACAAATAACAATTGAAGCAAAAGCAAAAAGAGAGACAGATAATCAAACAAGTATTGAAAAACAAGAACATTTTACATTTATGTGTTTTGAATTTTTTTTTTTACTGTTACGGCTTGTTTGTCTTGAAATACACTCTCTCAGAATCAGTCCTCTAAGGCCTAGCAGAGTGAAGTTGGACTGAGTCTGAATCTGAGCAACTGACTCCTCCCCATCCCTTTCCCTCCATCAATGCCAAACAACACATTAACACTCCTCCCCACACGTGCATAATACATCACCACAGCTGTTTCATTGTGGGTTTTGTTTTTTTGTCTTTCAATTTTTTTGGAGGGGAGGGGATTGAGTGAGGGATGGGGTTCAACTTGAAATATTTATAGAAACTAGCAAGTTTTTGCTTTTTATTTTTTTTTAGGGAAACAAGTTTTTGCATTATTAGTAGACTTACAATGAGGTAAAAATGGTTCGTCAGGTCAGGGGCGGAGTCAAGATGTCTCTCATGAATAGGGATCGAGATAAAAACTTCATATTACGATCCTTTATAATATGTGATGGGATCTCAATTTGATTAATACTCTAATATTGTCACTAAATAATCAGATTTGTAAAAGCATAATTAACTTTACAATCCAAATAATACGATTTGTAAAAATTGAGGGACTATTTAATAAAACTCAAGAGTTACTTTGTAAAATTTGGAGGGCCCACATTAGAAATTTTACCATTTTGTTTGAAATTTTTGCATATACAATTTAACTTTTCAAGAGCAAGGAGTCTCAATGCTCCTTGCTCGCCTCCCTTTGGCTCCGCCCCTAGCAAGGGCGAGCTATGAAATGTATGGTAGATGACAAGTATTTATTTTTTGTTTCTGCTTTGAAAGTTTCTAAAAAAAGTAGAGAACTTTGATAATTGTATGCTGAGTTAGTTCAAATAGCTATGAACTCCCTAAATCCTCGTTATCTAAATAAATGATGTTTTTCCATTATTGATTGATATATTGGCAAAGTATTTAGATTGTAAAATATATATGTAGATTTTTCTAATAGGTGATTGGAGATATATATAGTAGTATTAAGGATATAATTCATGATTCATGTGAAATTAACTAACATAAAAGCTCAATTTGGAGCCTAGTTGTAGTTGTAGTCAACTATATATAATTCCTATACAAACAAATTAAGGTTAATGGAAACTTTATGTTTTGTTTCTTCCAAAATTGCAATGACTTTTTGTGATCACTTTGTGATTGATAAATCCCACTTATTCTAAATCATGCTTTAATGGACCAAATTGCCGTGATTAGTGGACTAAAATGCCTTTTGTCTTACAAGTTATATTAACTATCCAAGACCAAAACCCAAATAAGGAAAGCTATATATGCACCAATGAAATCCCTCAAATATGAATCCAATTCCATGCTTTAAAAGCTACTTAAGACTATGGAAAATAACCAAATTAACCATCAAATTCAAATATATATGAAATATGAGAAAAAAAAATCCAGATAAAGTTTTAAACTCAACACAAATAGAATTACGAATTTGTAATTGATAATTTGTTAAACAATAGTATTTGCCTCAAATGGACATATATGGTATATGCATAGATATTTCTCTCATTCAAAGAGAGTTCGATTTCCCCCGTTCGTGAATATTAATAAAAATGACAATAAGAAAAGAATTTGAAATAAAAGTCCTATTGATCTTTCAAATGTTTTTGGAGAGCATGAGTTGAAATAGTGGACAGGTTGTTATAATCCTTCGGAGAAGTCAAGATTATCATGCTAATTTTATCAGTAAATGTCTTCATCATTAGCACTAAGCTTAGGACCAGTAATAAAGCTATAAGTGTTTAGGCCACATTCATATTTAGCAGTGGAAGTTTGCATCTTATTGATGATATACTTGTATAAATAAGGATAGGAACCAAAACTTTTCCTACATCAAAGAAATGTGTGAATCTTATCTTATATACTGAGCAATGATCCATGGTTGAGTTTCGTGTATCAATAGGAATCATGACGTACGTTACATATAATTACAAGCATATCATAATGTTCAATTTTAAGTATCAATTTAGTAAATATATTAAATTTTATTACTTATATTGAAATTCTTTTTTGGTTAAATATATTGAAATTTTAAAACTTTGTATATATTTATTAAAAATTATAAAATTGTGGTTAAACTTAAACCATATACTACCTCTCCATTCTCGCTCAAACTCTCCTATGACCGAGTCATTAGAATTATCCTCCATCTAGGATAATTAATTGATTGATTTTATTTTTTGTTCCTTTCATGCTTTCCATCTCCTAGAGATGATTCATGAGTTTATTATAGAAAAACTTGTTGATCATGTAAGGCATCATATTTATTGATAGGTTTCAATCATCAACCATGATTATAAGCAAAATTCAAGATAAACATTCATTTTATTTATATGGTCATGATGTCATGAATTCGAACCATTAATAATTTGGAGATTTTCTCATTCTTTCAAAACTAGCTAGAATTAGCTAGTTTGTTGAACACTCCACCCATAAGAATTTTATAATTAAACACAAAAATGAATTAATCTAGAATTTTTTTTTTTGAGGAAAATGAATATAGATGTTTTTAGTTGTGTGTACTCAACAATTTCCTCTCCTTTTTTTTTCTCTTTAAGAAATTGCCTTCAAAAATGATACGTATATGATCATACAATTCTCACCAAGAATATATATAACCCCCCCTCCTTAAGGTACAAAAAAATAAAATGAAATTTTATTTATAAAGTTTGATTTCATTGAATTTAATTATTTTCAAATATATGTTTTACAATTTAGATATATTGTTTAAATTATATATATTAAAATTATATTTCATTGTGTTAGTATAATTGAAAGGAATATTTGGATTTTGTCAATTTTGGTTTTAAATATAGTAAATAAATTTAAGAAATAAAAAAAATAATAGTATAATAATAATTAAAATTAAAAGAGCATTGAAGAGGACTTCACGTCATGAATAGTATTTCTCAAATCAAAGAACCAAAAAGGTCTACACTGTTCCACGTCTGACTAATTTTTGTTTTCGGCCTTTCCCTTCAAATTACTTTGTAGCCCCAAATTGAAATTAGCCGTTTGTATAAATTATAGTAATTATTATGATAATTAATAATTAATTGCAAATAAATAAATTAATAGAGATTTTGAAACGTTTCTTGATAATTTCTGTCATTTTCTATCTCAGATAAAAACTTACAACATTACAAGTAGCATTTTTTGGTCATTCTGGCCAAAAAAAAGTTCAGATTCATGAAACCTTACAAGTACATTTTTTTTCCATATTTATAACATAACATTATATTATTGTGTGCTTTTATTTAGTATTGTGCGTAAAACCAAACAAATGTTAATATGCTTAAAAAAAAACATGACCATTATCAATAACTCAAATTGGAGTTTGAAGTTTTGAACTAATGTTAGTACGCTCTAAGTTTTGAGTTTTGACGGGTTTATCACTTAATTAGTAAAAATAAAAATTTAATTAAAATATGCTTTTGCAGCGATCATCTATTTCAATTAGTACTTGAATCATATATAAACTTTGATCTAAATTGACAACATGAATCGATAAAAGAAATTTCTTACCATCTTTTGGTTATTAAGGTTGCAAAGAATCAAATGTTGATATCCAACATATATATATATATATAGCTACTATCCCTAATAATAAAGTTAATAAAGCCTAATTATATTTTGGATCAAGTTAACACAACAAAGTTTAATAAATGAATTGATATTATTAGGAACTGAATTTGTTTTTTTTTTCCACGGTATCCAGAGTTTTGCTTTAACTAAACTAATGTAAGATTGTTAATAGGAACTGAATTCTTTACTTTTAAAATTTAATTAATGTTTTGTTGCATGCTCGACATTTGTATTTTGTAATACCTGTAGTCATTAACTCATTAATACTAGTGGTTAAAAAATAATGCTTCAAAAAAAATCCCACTTGATAAAAAAAAAAATTTAGAAGTTTTATTTTAGTCGGAAGTACTGTTTTCTTTTGTAACGTACCACCACATCCAATCAATAGTTTTAAATTTTACTCTCTTTTTTTTCAATATATAGTATTAATAGTGTCTATAATTATATTTGATCTAAACTAAATTATAATCGATCATGAAATTCTCAGGGAAAAAAAAGTAGTAAAAAAATTCTATTTTATTTAGTTTAAAGATCAAACTCTTCAGTCTTCACTCTTAATCTTCTAATCTAATTATCTAAGTCGATATAATTATGATTATGGAATTTACTAAAACAGTCAAATTAGTAAATAACTAATTACAACTTTAGTCAACTTCTTGACAAAGTTGTCCCACCAATCATCTTATCCACTATTTTCACTTTTTTACTAATTACAGTTACTACCAATCACTTTTGAACCATACAGTAAAACAGTAAGATATATCTAAAAATTTCCATTGACCCCATATTTAGGAACCCACTTTTTTACCCAAAGGGCAAATTTGTCCACATCTAATAGTTTTTTGGTCACAATTAGTGGTGCTCCTCCATTCTTTTGCCGACGGTGGTGGCGCCTCGGCCCCACGCGGTTAACGACAAGCGCGGGAGATTATTACTAATTAAAATTAAGAAGAAAATTACTAAAAAAAAAGTAAATAGAGATTATGTTTTTTACTAATTTTGACCGTTGATCACGGACCAATAGTAATAAAATAATCTCCACCGTTGAATAAAAAATCAACAAACGATCGTAACCGTCAGTTACCGAAATACGGTTCTATAAATGAAATAAAAATAGAAAATTGGTTTTTATTTGTTTTTTGTTGTGTGGGAATTTAAAAGGCTAAAAAAATACAATAAACAGACATCCTCTGAAAGCAAACTGCTGCTTGCTGTTATTGTTCTTTGCCTTTGCCTCTTCTCTTCCTTGTCTCTCTTTCTTTCTTTCTTTCTGGGTTCTTTTCTTTGTCTTCTTTTGGGGTTTTGGGCTCTTTTTCTTCAAAGGGTTTTTGATTTCTTTGTTGGTTTAGATAACCAAATTAGAAAAACGAAACAATTTGCGTTGTTCTTCATTCGAAGATTCTTGAAAAAAAAGAAGAAAAAAGCGTGGATTGGAAGGAGTTGGGGGATCTCTGGTTTTTTAATGATGAAAACGATTGAGAAATGGGGAGTAATTTTCCATTTTAGCTGATAAATTTGTTGGTTGAGCATTCTTGTCAAATAAGGTGATACTTCCTTTGGGGAAATTTTTCTATACTAATTATTACTTATTATTCTTTTTAATATAATTATTATTATGATTGTTTTGAAGCTTAAACTCATCATTTTTCTTTTACCATTTGGTTTACAGAAGATTTTTCCATGTGTGGGAACGGGCGTGAATGGCAAGGTGGTAGACAAGAATAACTGCTGCTTTCATTAAAACTCAAAAAACTCCTTTTTGCAAGCAGAGACTTCAAACTTCAAAGAGTGTGTGAAAGTAGATAAAGGGAAAAAGAAAAGAAAAAGAGAATCCCATTTTGGATTATTCGAAGAAAATTTTCCTTTTGCGGTTAATTTGGGTATTGGTGTTTTGATTAAGGCGTGGCCAGAAAGTGATAATGTCGTCAAATACTTCATCAGAGATGCAAGAACCGAGCATCGACACAGATAAGCTGAGTTACGAAATCTTTTCGATTTTGGAAAGTAAATTTTTGTTTGGTTACGATGATCATCAGAAGCTATGGATTCCCAAAACGATCTCTCCGCCGGCTTCTGAACCCAAGGTCGAGCCGGTGGCCCAAATGGGTGACGAGAATTATCAGTCAGCTATCAAGAACCAGAGAGGTAAAATCTGTGTTTTGAGTATCGATAGCGGTGGCATGAGAGGGATTCTTTGTGGGAAAGCTTTGGCTTATCTTGAACATGCTTTGAAATCCAAGTCCGGTAACCCAAATGCTCGAATCGCCGACTATTTCGACGTCGCCGCCGGTTCCGGCGTCGGAGGCATCTTCACCGCCATGCTTTTCGCCACCAAAGATAACAACCGCCCTAGTTTCACCGCCGAGGAGACGTGGCGGTTCCTTGCTGAGAATGGGAAGCGGATATACCGGTCCGGCTCGGCTAAAAACGGCGGTATTTTAAAGAAGATTTTGAAAAACGGTTCTACCGGGTCAAGTTCTTCCGGTCTGGAGAAGGCGACGAAGGAGATGTTCGAGGCGGAGGGAAGGAGTTTGACGTTGAAGGATACTCTAAAACCGGTTCTGATTCCATGTTACGATCTTTCCAGCGCGGCGCCGTTTTTGTTCTCGAGGGCTGATGCTTTGGAAACCGATAGTTTCGATTTTCCATTATGGGAAGTTTGTCGGGCCACGTCGGCTGAACCGGTTTTATTCGAACCGGTGATGATGCGGTCCGTGGACGGTCAAACCAGGTGCTTGGCGGTAGATGGTGGGTTGGCTATGAGCAACCCAACAGCAGCAGCAATTACGCACGTGTTGCATAATAAACAGGAGTTCCCTTTTGTTAGAGGGGTTGAGGATTTGTTGGTGCTGTCTTTGGGGACCGGTCAGCTTCTCGAGGTTAGCTATGAATATGATCAAGTCAAGAATTGGAAGGTCAAGGATTGGGCTAAACCAATGGCTCGAATATCCGGTGATGGTTCGGCCGACTCGGTGGACCAAGCCGTAGCCATGGCGTTTGGACAAAGTAGAAGCAGTAACTACGTAAGAATTCAGGTATAATTTTCATTTCCATTAACAACAAAATAAAACATGTTTGATTTTTCATGTCTGATGTTGGTACTACTATACTATATTTTAGTATATTTTGTTTCGTGCACGTATAGTAATGTTATTACAAACATTTTTTTTTTAAATTGTTTATCAAAGACTAGACTAGACAGTTTGTTTGAACATTTGTGACTGTTTTTAGGCAAATTTCTGGTTTTGTGATGATTTTGATGAAAAAGGGTGAGTATTTGTCAATGGAAATACAAAAAGGGACAATGGAAGCCAGGCTGGTTGGAGTTAAGGGTCTTGTCTTTTGTACATTGGAAAGCTTGAATTCTTGAGAGTATGGGTTAAATTGTTGGTTATGATGTTTGTTTTTTTGGCCTTGGAGAATGGGTTTTCATTGATGCTTGCTTGTCTTGTGTTTTTTTGCCATTTCTTTTTTCTTCTTTTTTAGCATGAAGTAAAAGCATGGAAATCTAGGCACAAGTTTGGCCAAAGGGTAATAAAAATTACACTTTTCTTTGTCAAGCTCCTGAAACAAGGAGGTTTTTTTTGGTTGGCTTGGCTCAACCAAAAAAGGTCTGGTTGATTTAGTTAAACTAAAGTTACAACATTGTTGAATTGTCTTTGAAGTAGTGTGTTTCTTTCCTTGGTCAAATTGTCAGTTAAACTAAAGCTGTTGAATTGTCCTAAAAAAAGGAAGGCTTTTAAATTTTGCTTTACAAAATAGAGAAGTTTCTTTGGGTCAAAGAGTATTCTCTCTCATTTCCACAATTCAAGCCATGGTGGGGAAAGCTTTGTTTAATTGGGGTTTGGTTGATTTTCCCAAAGTTAATTGCATATATAGGAATGTTTCAAACTATAAGTACCTCACATTTGATGCTGTGGGGGATATCTTGCCTTGTTTAGTTAAGAGCAAACTTTGGTTTAAGAATGGTGGGACACCAATGAATGAGAAGAAAAATTGCCCATTCATGATTAATGTCTGGGTATTTAGTTAAAGAGGAGTAAACACGCCTTGTATGATTAAGCTTAGCTTTTATTATTAGGGCTGCTGATTATGGTAACAATTTGTGTACTGTTAATATGCCAGAGCATGGTCCTCTAATATTGCCATTTCAAAATAAAGAGTCATAAAGAATTGGGAGGAAGTTTCTTCTACTTGGATTTTGTCTGTCCTCTCTTCATTACATTTTGAGGTGTAGTGCAGAGCTCTGCAGTCTCTGCACCGCCCAAACGATAATTGGACCAATCCAACTGAGATTTTGGGAATTTACTGCTTTTATTTATTTCCCTATATTTAGTAAAAAAAGTTAGGCCATTTTTGCAGGTTGCTTTCCATCCATTCACTACACCTTACTATGATAGATTTTTTCAGTTGGGTAATTGAAAGTGGAATCAATAAAGGTGAAAGTGGAGAAAACAATTAGGTTAGGTCCCATTTTTATGAACCACTGAAATGAGTTTGGCCAGCTGATTAATGAAAATGAAGCAAAGGGAAAGAAAATAGGGTGGACTCCATAATCATTTGGTCCATTGGGGTTATTTATTTTCTTGTCCTTTTGGGTTCAGTTTAATTTTTGCTTCAGTACAACCTTAATTGTTTTTGTTTGAAAAGCTAAAACAGAACTACAGGGACCATGATTTTCTGGGACCTTTCTTTGATTAATTTTTCTTTGTTTGGTAGATGAACCATTTCTGTTTTTTTTTTTCTTAGTCATCTGTCTTTTAAGATATTGATAATATCAGTAATGTTTTGTAAATCATGAAATCATGAACTATTCTTTCTTTTTGATCATTTTCTTTTTTCTAATCATTTTTTTTCTTGGGGTGTTGTTGACAGGCAAATGGGTCCAGTTTAGGCCGGTGTGGCCCTAATGTAGATACAGACCCCAGCCCCAGCAATGTAAAGATGCTGATAGGAATAGCTGAGGAAATGCTGAAGCAGAAAAATGTTGAATCAGTTTTATTTGGAGGTAAAAGGATTGGAGAACAAAGTAACTTTGAGAAGTTAGATTGGTTTGCCGGCGAACTCGTTTTAGAACATCAAAGAAGGAGTTGCAGAATTGCTCCTACTGTTGCTTTCAAGCAAGCAACTCCAAAGGCAAACTAGAGCTTACTTTCAACAAAATTTGTACCAAATCTGAAAGGAAAAAAGAAAACAAAACAAAAGGTATGCTTTTCCTTTCCATGCTACTACTAATTTTCATTCATATTATTATTATTTTTTTTAAATGTCTGTTCAAAGAAAGCATCTTAGTGGACCCTGCATTAATTGAAATGATCAAATGGGGACACCTGTATTATATTTTACATGAAGAAGATGCTGACATTTTTTCAATAGTTTTGGTTTATAATAAAGCTGTGAAATGATTTAAGGACTTTCTTTTTTTTTTTTTTATAATGATTTTGTCAAACATAAATTTCTTTGGAGTGACCCATTTGACCATTACTTCTAAATCTAAATCTAAATTTAACTTTTCAACTCTCCTGAAATGTCTTTTTCAATTGAATTGAAAGTTGAAACCAAGTTTCACACCTAAATAGCAAAACCAGAAACATTTGGGTCCTGCATGTGCATCTTATAGCTACCTGCATCAGTGTTTTTACCTTAGTCAACTTACCCTTAATTTATTTCTCTATTTTCCTTTTAACTATGTTTTGCTGACAAATAGTTGTTTCTAGCAAATTCCCACTTTTCCAAGTAATCCCAAGAAGGTATTAGAATGGTCCATTTTCATGTGCTTGTTGTAAGGCTTGAATTGTCATTTTCTTTATATGTGAACCAAAATACACCATCTACACTTCTTAACAACCGGTTGTTGCCTGTTTGCTATTGTTGTAAACATGAAAACATTGATGAGTTGAAAATGCAAAGTTTTATAAAAACAAAAGTTGAAAAAGGGAAAAACAGTAAAGAACAAGAGGAAACAGTGTATGTGGGGAAGACAGCTCTCCATGTTGTCTGTCTACCGACACTCATATACTTGAAAGAGTTAAAAGGGTAATTTAGACATTTGAAGAGACAACCTCAAAAAGTTAGTATATTCATTGTGAGGGAAGGTTTTTATGGTCATTGAAATTGAATATGTCAAGAAAATCAATATCAAGAAACAGAGTTTCTGTCCGTAGTCCGGAATAAAGGTTGCTCTTTGTGATCATATTATGTTTGAAAAGCCAAGTTCTTTTGCCTTGTTGCTTCTTTTTTTGGCCCATTAACATTGAACCGACTAACTTTTCCCTGTTTGACCTCTTTTCTTAGAAACTGGGCATAAATCCAATAAAAAATCGGGTTCGGAGGTTGAACCGGTGTGGGTTATGACTTATGAGTCCTGGTTTACCTATCCGGTTTCTTCCGGTCCGATCCGATTTTTCAATCATAGCATAAATCTTCTATAAAGAGAGAGATTTATGTAAATTACAATTAATTTTTTATTCCATGCATGCAAGTCGCTTCAATTTGTTCATGCACTTTACTTTCTATTGTTTTTGTTGTAGTAGTTTAGTGAACAAGTTCTTGCTTAAGTTAGAGGGAATTGTCATTCCATTAAATAACCCTTTGAGACAGATTAGCAACCATTGAAATACGATAGCTTAGGTTTATAAAAGATCATGTGAATTAAGTTCATGTTTTTTAATTACTTATATTATGCAATCTTTTAGAGAAGTTTTCTTTATTGCTGATTCTAGAGGATGTTGGAGTTTACAGGGAGTGTTTTTTTTTTTCCTTTTTTTTAAAGGGTTCAGAATTCTCAACTAACTTCAACAGTGACATAAAAAATAAAGCTAGTGAACCAAACCCCTAAGAGCATTTTTTATAGAAAAGAAAAATAGGTGCAATAAAGCACAAGCTTCAAAAGCTTTTTGATATTGATACTCAATTCTTTTGTGTATTGTGCTTGGATTTTTACTCCTTTTACATCTCTTGCACTATGCATTGAGTTTGATAGATAATGTTTACCTTTACCTATTAAGGAATTTGGGATTGAACCTTGAATGTTGAAACTTAGATATTTCTTCTAATGAATTTTATTTTTATCTTTCAAATGCAGGCTAAAAATAATTAAATCTACCAAAAAAAAGGAAGAAGAAGAAAGTTAACATAGCAGCTTTTACTTTTTGTAAGTGAAGGGATGATGAGGAAAGGAAGAAGAGTTGAGTGGGGGAATTGAGTGACAAAGACAACTACTGTAAAAAAGGGTTTTGCAAGATCTTTAGTGGGATACTTTGCCTAGTAGAGGACAGGCATGATAGTGTCCACTCTCTCCAACTTTCTACAATGGCAAGGAACCAAGAAAACCCTAAAAGCAATTAACACTTCTCATGCTTTTTGGGAGTTCAAAACTCAAAATCTAGAATCTGGGTTTGGATCTTTCAAATTTTCCTATAACAACAAAAAAAGTATATAAGTTTCCTCATATATATTTCATCCCTATTCCCTGCCTTTTCCTTCTTACCTTCTCTTTTTCCCTTAAATCCTAATTTTTTTTTCCTTTCTTATCAATTCTTATAATTCTCAAGGAACTTTGGGTTTTCTTTTTCTTCTTCTTTTTTTTTTTTAAAAAAAAAATTATTTATCATTTTATATGTATTTGCATAGAAATTGTAGTGGTGGAGAAGGGTATTATAGGATTTTTTTTTTCTTTTGGATATCAAGCAACCGACCATTTCCCTTTTATAGGATTGGTGGGTGGACCATTATATATATTGAGGTTAGGGAATGAACCCTTTCTACATGTAGGGCAACTTTCATTCTTGTTTGTACCTTTGAAAACTTTGTTAAAAGTATGTATAGGACTCTTCTTTCTTTTTAGTTTCTTTTATTTATATAAGAATTGTTCATTATCTTAAGATTTCTTCTTCTTCTTTTTTTTTCCTTGTAAATCTTTTTATTTAATTTGAATGTTAAAAGAGTGGTGGTGGGTTGTTAGTTGATGATGCTTTGTTCCTTTCTTCTTGATGAGCTTTTTCTATTTAAAATAAAATACTATCAAATGATTTATGTTGGTACTTGAATATATATTAGACTTAATAAGAAGAATGATGATGGCAGGTGAAAATTCCCAAAGAATATTTCAGCATGCCTTTTCTTGGCAGTGTCTACAACAAATGGTTGCATTGGGCATGCTTAAACCTTGAAATTGACTTTGATATAATATTGCCAAAAAAAAAATGTAGGTGAATCATCAATTTTGACCTCAAAAGGCTAATTGAGTGGAGTTCATGACTTCACATTCACATGCAGCTTTATATCTTTGTTACATTATTATTATTGCTTAACATAAAAAAGGTTACCTCACAATTTGAATCCAATTCTTTTCACGCTGTTGCTTGGTTATGTAGAATTATACCTTTCATTCAAAGATAGGACTATCAAAAAAGAATGCTTGCAAATATATATAAGATAAAGAACATAATTTACTATCATGAAATGAAATAACTTCAATGCCAAAATCTTTTTTAGAGATTATGCAATCATACCTAACTCAAAAATTGAGCAAATATATTTGTAATCTTGATTTTATTAGATGTTAAAATGATTGGGGATTGAATTTGGTCACTAGAACTAAGAGATCAAATATTTTCTATGTTATTTTTTAACTAATGTGCCAAGTATGCTTAACATGTGTACAAAATCCGTTTATAAGATGTAATAAAAAAGAGTCCAAGCCTTATGTTTACATGCTCTATGAGAACAAGGGACACATATAAGACAAAGGAAAAAAGAACTCTTAAAAAAAATATAAACTTTATTAGTTCTTTCCATGGATGTGAAAATTCATTTTAGAGTATTAATTCAAAAGAACAAATAACATTATTTTTAGATTATGATTGAATGAATTAGTCCAAAAGCACACGTGTGTTGTGAGGGCAATAGGGGAGATGTAACAGGAAGGGTGTATATATATATAATTTATACCTTAATTAATTTATATTTATATTATTGGGCGAAAAAGAGATAGGCATAAGTTTGCCCAAAAAGAAATAAAGATTTTGTTTATGTTATACTACTATCCAATATTTTTACTAAAAAGAAAAAGGAGCGCATGTGTGCACAACCTTCAAAATTGACTTATAACAACTTTTAAGAAAGAAAGGTTTTATAAGGAAAGCAAGGGATAGAAGGAAAGAAAGAAAGGAAAAAAAATTAGTAGTATTTTTTTTTTTGATATACGAAAGAGGGAAAAAAGCCATTTCTAATGGCTTTATCCATAATACATAATATATAGAATAGTCAGCATTTTGCAATTACTTGGTCGCCAAATTAGAGAAGAACCCCACACTTTTGCATATATTTTGTGAAAAGCAACATTTTTTTTAATACATACATATATCTATGTTCTAAAATTGAACCTAGTGCCTAGAGGGCATGCCAAACTTTGTTTAAAAGTGATGTCTTTCTTTTTCTTTGCCTTTTCCTAATTTTATTTGCTAAATTACATAATAAGATAACCCTAATTTCATCAAATTATTATATTCACGTTTGAATATATTGACTATTATTTAGAAAAAATGAAAATGAAGATAAGATTAGAGCCAACGATGGCATGGCCAAAGGCTTGAGAGTTGCGACCCTTAAATTTATTGATCAAGTTCAAATCCCAAAGGCTTGAGTGAAAATAGAAAAAGAAAAAGAAAAAGAAAGAATAAGATTGGAAGCAATTACATTTAAGATAATTCTAGAGTCCTAAATTTTAACTATTAATGTTGGAAACAAAAAATTTATTCCATATTCAATGGTTCTAAAGGCTGGTGGTTTGATGCCCAAAACTAGCATGTTGTAAGCCATGGCATCATGCTAGCATGCTAGACCATGTCACCACCTTAATAATTGTTGATTCAAATTTGATTTCTTGTTTCTTTTTTTCCCTTTCCAATGGAAGATGCTGATGGTGCCTTAGGCGAAGGAGATTGTATAAGAGTTGAGATTCCAATTTAAGCTCTTTAAACCTAATTAGATAGATTAACCAACGAGACTAAGGAATTAAGGTTAATATATGTTTGGTTAAAGTATAGTAATATTCCCCTCCACTGGTTTCGGCTCCTCTCCAATATACTCCCCTCCAATGATATCCAATACACACTTAGATTAGTGACAACTATTAAAATTAGGTTCTAACGATTCAGATTAAAAGCATAGATTTAAACTCTTAACACACTGTTAACTAACACAGTTAACATTTTCTTTCTCTCTTAAACGGTTTTCTCTCTTTCTTCCTCCTTCGTTGATAGTTCTTCAAGGCAAGACAAAAAAAAAAACACCAAGAGCTTGGATAAAAAAGCTTACCGATTTTGCTAATCTTCTTCTCTTTGGCTTTTTTTCCCAGTTTTGAAGAATTATCGATGAGAGAGAAAAGAGAGAAGATGGTAAAAAGAAAAACAGAGAAGAAAACTTTTTTTTTGAGATACAAAGAAGAAAACATTAATTAGTGTATTTGGAGAGTTAAATCATATTTTTAATCTGAACCGTTTTAACCTAATTTTAATAGGTGTCACTTATCTAAGTGTGTATCGGATATCATTGGAGGAGAAGTATATCGGATGGTAGCCAAACCCCCCTCCACTCTAGTAATCTTTTGTTATCATTTGAGATTTAAAAGTATTGAAATTAAGAGACTACTATTTCGAAGAACATGGAAATGAGAAATTTGAACTCGAAATATAAATAGGAAATGTTTAATAATAAAAAACAAATTCCTAATCCTTACTGCCAAACAACCAATAATGGGTGTTGACCTCTGTTTTTGATCATTAGCTTAAAAAGAAAAATAAAAGTCTTAGTGAATCTTAATCTCAATTATGAAAAATAGCATTAAAATCATGTCTAATCAAAAGCATTCCCTTCACCAACCATATTAAAAGCACATACCCAAAGCTTAAATCAGACAAATTACTCCGCACAAAAAGGCTTTGTTTATAAATTGATTGCAGACCAACCAAAATTTACCTCAAATTAACAGAATCAATGATAATTTAGTGTTGGGGTATAGGGAAAAATCTAATAAAGTGAAATTTGGTTAATCATTAACTTTTTTTTTTTTTTTGCAAATTTGGGTTAATCATACATGAACCCTAGATTATATATATAAGAGAAAATCCAGCCTTTTCCAGCTTATTTTCCCCAAAATTTCACCTTTGCTTTAACCCATGTTGTTAACCCTTTTTAACAAACTTTGAGTGATTGCAAACATGAACTCTAGATATAGAGAAAACCAACTTTTTCCCCAGCTTATTTTCACCAAAATTCACCTTAGCTTTTTAACTACTTTTGATATCCCTTTTTGACAAAATTCGAGTGGTTTCAAACACATTTAGCATTTCTATTTTTAACACTTAATCACTTTCTTCCCACATTTGATTAATGTAGGGAATGATATGGTTGGAATGCAATTGCTAAAAAAAAAGTTTGAAGAGACCCAAAATTTATTTGATTAACAATAATTTAATGTCATGCTTACATCAAGTTGTCAAAAGGAGACTTTAAAGTATATAATTATTCTAATAATAATGTGTGTGGAAGGACATATCTTAATTTGGACCTTTTTTGTGATTATATAGAAAAATACTTCCTAACCAATGCATTAAGGATGGAAAATGATAAGGAAAAAAAATTTAATACTATATAATAATAAAAAATATGGAGAAATTAAAGCAATATATGAACCGTTTAGATTATTTTAATATTCCTTAGGGGACCTTAGTAGGACCATTACCAAGTCAAGTCTTTTCTTTAATTAAAATCATTTAGCCGTTGCAATCCTTATAATTTAAAGGTTATTATTATAAGAGAGTGACTAATTTTGCATGCCAAATTATAATTGTGTTTATTTCATATAAGTAATTAAAATTGACCGTTAATGATACAAAGCATGTTCAATGTTGATCGATACATATTACATAGTCATCTGCTCCGAAACAAATATGATAGACGAAATGTTGATAAAATTGATTATTGATGTAAAAATTAGTGTATTTTTCTCGGTTTTTCAATGTAAAATTTTAAAACATTAAATAATACTACAAGTCTAATTTTTACAAATTTCTTTTAACAAGTTATATATAAGGTGGATAAGGGTATGTTTTCTTTTTGTCCTTGTTAGGTCACCTATCTTACGAACTCATCGTTTTCTTTTTGAAATATTTAGTGAATTATTGGGGTCTTAAACCTGTCGATATAATATTCTTTGTCTTTGTTAGGCTCTCTTTTATCTCTCTCTTGCATGATATATGTTATCTTGTAGTTTTGGTTTACTGTTGAAACCTACTTTATTATTATTATGATTGGAATCTGCTTTTTGATATCATAATTAAAGGGATCATATCCTTTAGTTAGGGTTATTGGACCAACTTATTTTCCTATTCACACGTTTGCCCTATATACTTTATATAGAAAAAGAAAATTAGAAAAATAGACTAAGATTTTATTTATGTCTACTAAAGTGTCTTAATAAGACAATATTATATTAATTATTTTGTCTTTGTGATAATGACCATGATGACTCATCCTTCATGTAGATAATGAAGACTAGTGGTACTTATTGATAAACATCAAGAAATTAATCAAAATGAAAAATTGCATATTTTTTTGGATGAATTTTTATGATGTATTATTATATATCATTATTATATGGTATATGAAAATGCTTTATAAGGTGATTATATTAATAGGATGTTAATTGAAAATGATTACATCATGACATTTTGTTTAAGGATCATACAATACACTGTCAATGAAGTTTGTCCATAAACGGGTTAAAAATTTGATACATGACATATTTTGTAATTAATTATGTATTAAATATTTAAAACTATACCTATTTTGTAATTAATTATGTACTATTAAATATTACAAACTATTCCTTATATACTGTCAATGTGTAGTATGCTAAATTCTAATATCAGTGTATTGTATAATTTTCTTTTTCTTTTATAATCTTTTGTAGTTACTTTTAAAGAGTTTTGTGATAGATAATTAGGGTACTGTTAGAATTGGGACATTTTTTGGGCAAAAGAAAAAAGAATTGGGACATTTCATTTTCTTCCACTTTCTTTTTTTTTTGGTAAAAATTTTCTTCCACTTTCTGAAGAAAAATGAAAGATTCTTTGTTTAATGGCTTTGAATTGAGCTTGATGTGATAAAAGGGTGGTACATTAAATGGCTCAGAAAACAATATGGAGCAAATACACTTTAAAGTATTAATTAATTATTTTTTTGAAAAAATCTCTTTCAAAAATACAAATAATAGTAGTACAAAAAATATATACATACATTGTCTTTACTCTTTATTAAGCTAAAAGGGAGATGGAGCTTTTTTTTTTTTTTTGCACCAAGAAAGCAAAAGGGAGATGGAGTTTAATTATAATTTATATGTAAGCTGTTAAGAAATAGATGATATTCATAATTATAATAAGGTTGGTATTAATTAATTATTGATTTTTTCAAGAGAAGCCTTATCTTTTTAGGATATAATTGGGAATAAATAATTGTGTCATTGAACAAATATCACCCATACAAAATTTCCTAAAGTAAGAAAATTTTGTTATACTTGTATGTCAACTTTGCGTTAAGATTGCATTTGGTTCGTGGTATTTTAGATATTATGTAGGAATGTCATTCCGGCTCTTTTCTGAAAATGCTATTTTAGTGGAAAAGTGTACATTTCTTGTTGTTGTGGGAATCGGATTATCATGTTTGGTTAATGTCGAAATCTGACATTTCCAGGTGTGCAAAGTACAACCTTACCCCAAGTTTACATTACAAAAATTTAGTAAGGTTAAATGGATTAAACTTTTTTTGTGAAAGAAAAAAAAATTGAGAGTATAAGAGAAAAATCAAGGTAAAAATAGTAACGCATTTTTAGGTGGGAATGACATTCCCACTACTTTCCTATCTAAAATTAAATTTCTCCAACCAAACAAGGGAAAATTATTCCCCTATCCAATTTATCACACTTTCCCACTATATTCCACCAACCAAACACAACCTAAAAACTTTTCGTTACAGTAGAGTCATTTGCATATATTGCTCAAAGAGTTTGGTTCGGGTACACGATTAGTTTAAGCATTTTACATCTTCTGCTCAAAAGAGTTTGGTTCGAATCTTCCATCATTTTTAGAAGGAAAAAAGGCCCAAGCTCCTTTTCGAACAGTTTTCCTTAATTAGAATAAGCAGATTTTTCCTAAAAAAGGATTACCACTTACCAGATGTTAACAATTAAGCAACTATTTAAAATTTCTCAAAATTAATTATACATTATTTCCAAAGTTTTTCGTGAAACTAAACCAGCAAGATAGTCTAGATTTATAGCATTATATCTTTTTTTTTTTTTTTATCCCATCCGGTATCCAGGGCTTGATCCTGACTAATCCAGATCCGACCTGCGTCGCGCACTTGATTATGGTGGGTGAGTCTCCCAAAAAGGGCAACTGCGTACACTAGGTCTCGAACCCAAGACCTTATAGCATTATATCATCGATGATGTCACTACGACAAAAACTTCCATAATTTCTTGTTTATGAAAACTAATTTCCGTACTAGGAAAGGTAGGTGTGTCATATTAATGTTCATATTCTTCTTTCATGGCGAGAAATTAGACCTATGTCAGCTATAAGATCAATCACTTATACGGTGATAATGAGAAAGTATTAGGTGGAGCTGACCCATCACCACGTCACCACCTATGAGATCAACCAATAATTTCTCGGTGACAACTCAGAGATTTTTAAAACCTTATTCCAATCATATTTTAATCTTGGAGACTTATTCTTGTATATTGTTTATTTTGAGAGAGACCAAACTTGCACTAAATTTGTGTCTAAATTTTAGGGTTTTATTTGATGTAGTGATACAATTTTTGTGGTTGATCCCATTAGCCCATGACTGTTTTTGGTGGGACGTTTCCTCTGATAATTTCTCTTTCATGACAGTCATATATGAATGAAAAAGTAATTGGAGAAAGCAATGCAAAAATTAAACTGTCAAATGATTAATGTAGTTTCTTAAAATACAGCTCTTTTGGAATTTGGAAAGAAACCCATTTTTCACCATCATCGTATTTTTTTCATGAAGATGTAGGGAAATTGACAGCTGAAAATTTGTTGTGTATGTTATGTTCCATTGACCTAACTTTTAACAAGAAAAAACCTAACCCTATTAAATCAAACACTTGCCTTTTACTATTTTTTCTCTTTTTTGTTTTGACATAAATCATATATATATTGGCATAAAAGGTCAAGCATTTGGCAACAAGCTGGAAGTTTGATTTAACTCCAAACTGAAGTTTTTAGTACTTTACAGACTTGAATTATGCAGCCCAGTTCTTCCATTGACCCTAAAATCAACTCCCATAAGCCTATACAAAAGCTACAAATTTTTAGTCTGATGAAGCATTTTGGCTGTAAGCTTAATTTGGCCCAATCAAGCTTATATATATGAAGTAAAAAGTTTGAGAAATTGATTTAAACTTGATTGACTTACCAATTTGTCCTTATTTGTTTAACGGCTTAATGGGCAAAAAGGCCCCTCAACTTACACCGAACCGTCAAATAAGCCCCTGAACTATTATTTCAGCCAAATAAGCCCCTGAATTCTTAAAAAAAGTCAAATAAGCCCTGTTGCCAAGGCTAAATGCTCAAATAAGGACTAAACATTTTAAATTTTCTCAAATAGGGATCAAAATA
>AWWV01009991.1:0-14960 GCA_001974805.1 Corchorus capsularis | reverse complement strand
GAAGATGAACAGGCGGGTCGTGACCCGCGATCGCACGCGACCCGGACCGTGGCGAGTCACGACCCGCGCGAGACCCAGCCGTAGCCGGGTCACGACCTGCTGTTCATCTTTTTTTTTTCTTTCTTCTTTAAAGGGGTTTTTTTTTTAATTTCCTTTTGTCCTTTAATAAATATTGGACAATTCATTTAGTTTAAATGGGTATGGATATGTTAATATTAGCAAGAGAACTTTAATATTTGATTAATGATAAATAGATATTTGTTTTTTTACTTTTTTTTTAAAAAAAAACATACTTTCAATCCGAAAATTCCTTTACCCATCCCGGATGTCGCTACTCCATGAATTTTGATGTTGTTTTGTTTGAATGATTGAGATTTGAAAGTTTGAAGGTTAAGAGAATTTGAGAGAATGAAAATTTTGAAGTTTGAAGGAAATGACAAATAGTCCAAAGGGGGGACGATACCTAGTAAAATGGGGCGATATTTAGTTATCCCCATTATCTTTCACAATAAAATATTGAAAAGCTATATCATGAGCTACAACATTGCGAAAGGATCTTTGTTTTCATTAATAAACAATATTGTTAGTGGAAAACTGGACCTATCTTATATAATGATTAATGATTAATGTATTCGCCTAGGTAAGCCTAAATCATTGTCTTGCTTAGAATACATAAATAATTGAGTGAGGCAGAGAGAAATAGATCATGGGTTTTCATTTGATCTTGCTACTATGGCTACTACAAGCAGCAGCATCGCAGGAAGCAAACGAGTTTGGTTGTGAAGAAAAATGTGGGAATGTTACAATTCCGTCCCCGTTTGGGATAAAACCCGGTTGTTATCGGAATTCCTGGTTCAGAGTCACTTGCAACAAAACCGTCCATGGGCCAAAGCCTTTCATAAGTAGCATCGGTCTGGAGCTTCTAGGCTCGTATTATTCGGACACTGTCACACTGACGTTATCGTCAACTGTTCAGTAACTTACCTCAACTGCAACAATATACTCAATAGGGGTGTAACCGATACAGGACTACTCGCAAGCTACTCGAACTCGATTCGATGAAAATTCGAATTCGACTCGATCATTATCGAGTCGAGTTCGAACTCGAGTAGCTCGAGTAGATAATTGAGCCGAGCTCGAGCTCTGTAAAGCTTGATTCGAAACTCGACGAGTAGCTGGAATGGTTTGTAAATTACATATATTTTATATGTATTTATGATATTACTAATATACCCTTAATTAAAATTACAACCTAGATTTCTAAGACCCGGTCCAAATTCCCAACTTTTCCCCTCCTTCTCGAGCTCGACCCTCGAAATCATCTCCCCAACACGCCGCCTCTCTCCCACTTCCAGATCTGCGACAATAGAAAATCTCAACGATCTTCATCAAGGCCAGGCCAAGTGTAAAAAAACACAATATTTTCCTTTTCTTTGTCTGGATTCGTTTTCCCTGTTGTTTTAGTTCATATAAAAAAGGCCTTTTCGAAGTTAAGTTTTCAAATTTCATCTAGATTCAAGAGGGCAAAACAATAACTCAGAGGGGGTTTCTTTTTTTCCCTATCGTCATCTATATAATGGGGGCTTTGAAAAATGGAAACATCTTGGTTCTTTATTTTTTATTTTTTGGCCAAGGTTCTTTCCCTAATTACTTTGTCTTCTTCGCTTTCTCTCTTCTTCTTTTTTTTTTTTTAAAAAAATTTTAAATTTAAAGAAATTCCTTAGATAAGATATGATCTAACACTAAAGTGTAAATTTTTAGAAATTGTAATTTTAGTTAATTTATTTATTTGAAGCATTGAAAATCTGTCCAAAAAGCTTTTAAATTTTTTGATATACTCATTCCATTCAAAAAAAAAAATCTGTCGAAAACAAATGTTTTTTTTAAACTTTGTTAACTTAGTCGAGTAGCTCGAGCTCGACTCGAGCTCGATGTCGAGCCGAACTCGAATAGTAAAAATATCACTCGGCCGAGCTCGAGCCGGAGCTCGAGCTTGAATTTTTCAGTCGAGCTCGAGCTCGAGTAGCCCACTACTCGGCTCGGCTCGACTCGATTACACCCCTAGTTTCCGCACATCTTGATGAGAATATGGAATTTTGGTTCGACTTGGTTTCCGAGAGAGAGAATGGGCTCTTTTAGAACATAGGCAATGTGTTGGCACAAACCGAAAGACTTTTTCTTGCTTTATTCTTAAAAACCCACTTCATTCCTTTGGTCGTTGCCTAAACGAAGATGTTTGCCTCTAATTGAGCACTCTTTGAGAATTGTCTCTAAGTGGTGATCACTTGATTCTGCAAATTTTATTCTTTCTAAAAAAGAAACTTTGTTTTCTTAACTCAATTTTTAGCAATAGAAGTGCATCAATTTTAACCACTATAAACAAATGCAATCCTATATACTGAAGACTCAAAATGCAGTAACTTAAACCCAAAATGCTATGCTAATGTCATGCATGTGCCAAATATGCCCCGAGGTTTCAGAAATTCTTCCTGAGGTGGGCTTTCCTTGCCCCTTTGTGACTGGTCTAGAGCTGTGTGACCCTCCATTACTCGAGAAACCACTTAAGACCGCTTCTGTTATTGTCTCTAACTTTTTCGCCTTGAAATCTCGAAGTCCTCTTTTGATTGGACATCTGTATGAGCGAGAGTGACTACACTGGCATGGTCTGGTGTTTTCAAAGTACGTAAGGAAGGAATCTCCTTGATCCTAATCTGCTTCTGCAACCTTTACTGTCAGCTTGACCATGTGCTTTGTTAGGTCACTCAACCTCTGACTTAGCTGTGATCGATACAATCTTAGGCTTCTTATGCTTCCTTGGCAAAGTTAGATTCCAACAAAGCAAGTAGAAAACAAATAATATTTAACAATGATCTACATGAGCAATGCATGATGGATGCATGATATATATAAGCGATTGCCTAATACATAATGTATGCGTGAGCATATATATAAGTGGATAACTTGAACAATTGACAACTCTTGAAAATATGCATGAAAATGCAAAATGCCAGATTAATATGCATGCGTGACATGGCAAACTATGTTGATTTGAACAAATGCGTGAATATGAATCTTCGATTGTACTTGTGAAGATGTGAAATGCATGTGGATGCACAATGCAACCTATGGTTCTTCCAAACTTCCGCACATAAACCATCTGTATGAGTATCTTCTAGAGCGCTTGGGCCTTTTCTTTGAATTCTCTTCCCTCCTTACAAGTTGTAGTGGTTAATGGACCTGATGGTTTCTGCTACTATAGCTGGGACAAGATTGGTGCCCCTCTTGATGGCTTCTATGAGCGCTTTATGAGAGATGACCATCCCACTGATAGGTCACTTCTGTATGGCTCTGGTGTCATGTCCGACATGTTTGACTAAAATTCCACTGATAGGTCACTTCTGTATGACTGATCATTTATGAGCTTGATATGAGACGGTTGACTGCTTCTCTAAACTTTTGATATGAATGATTCTGACTCGTCTTCACGTAACTCAACCTCGAATGATGAATCAACCTTTCATGCCTGGCAAAAAAATTGAAGAAAGAAAGAAAACTCGCAAGACACAACGAATCTTGTTAGTATCATTAGAATGAGGAAAAAGTACATATTCAAACAAATGAAGTACAACTGCCCTTGGAATATGATACGTATCTAGTTGCTTTAGGTTCAAATCCACCTTTGAGACCCGCCAAAGATCAACTTGAAATCACCAAATGATCGAGCTACAATTAGGCATATTTTTATAGCTATTTTTATATACTTTTTGCCACTTTTATATGTGTTTTTACCCTATTTTGCAAGTATTTGTGTTTTTAGGTCTTGAAGACAAGAAAAGTGAAAACTTATAGTTTTTCACTCTTTTTGGAGCTATTTTGGAGACTTTTTACTCAGCTATGGATTTGAAGATTCGAAGTTCGTGTTTGAAGATTTCTTGAAGATATTTTGAAGATTTGAAGACTATTGAAGAATTATTTCAAGAAGTAAGAATTGAAGATTCGGAGCTTATTTGCAAAGAATTGAAGCCAAGCCCATAAGAAGCCTGGAAGTTAAGGAGTTTTGGATAATTTATATGGGATTATACTCAACCCATATAAGTCCACAATTGGAGTTAAAATCCCACTTGGTGCCGCATGGACCCTCCAAAATATCCAAATCCCGTAATTTCCCGCATCTAGTCCTATTTGGAGTAGGAATCAGCGCAATGTCGGTAGAAAGACCATAATTTTCTGCTCAGATGTCCGTTTTGAGCCCATGAGTAGCCGTTGGAAAGCTAATTCATAGCTCTGCAACTTTCCTTCGAAATCCAAAGCCAAGTTCTGCCATCTTCAAGCCCGAATCTGCCGTTGAAGTTTCTGCAAAAATCCAGAAAATTCCAGAATTCTATTTTGACTTGGATTCTACTCTAGGAAGATATCTAATCCAACTTGGAGACTAAGTCAGGCGTAAACCGTCCTACCCCTATTCCTCCATTATAAATAGCCACCTCCTGTATCACAAATCATATACTATACTTTTACACAACACATAATTCTCTTTTTCTACCTTTCTTTAGTTTAGGTTTTCTCTAGTTTTTAAGTAGGGGAGTCGACACCCTCTCTAACCATAGAGGGGTGCGACAAACCTAGGGTTTTCAAAGGAGAATATTGCCTCTCTCTAGTCCTGTTAGTATTCTTATGCCTCTCATGGATTTTTCCAAGTCCATGAGTAGCTAAATCCTTAATACTTCTAATCCTTTGGTGAATTCAATCAATTGATTATGGTGAGATTTCTATACTTATAATTTTGTGTTAAGTTCTTGATGATAGTAGGCAAAACCCTGTTTTATTTTATGATCTTGAATCTTATTGATTTATGTGGCCACTAATGACGTAATTGGATAGATCTACTGTTAATCAAATAAGGACTGACCTCTGAGTTTGATTTATGGTAGCAAATCAGGTTTGTTTGATTGCTGCCTGATGGGCGTTTTTTAATCGGAGGGGGATAAATTTCTCTTCATATGGTTCTACTTGTAGGCATGTGTGTAAAAATAATTGTTCTTAATGCTTTGTTCTCAAGCAATCTTTAAGCCCTGAGAAAGTAATCGATTGCTGAAGGAATAAAAGGGGTAACTGCAGCTTTGATCGGCCTCTTATCTAATATACATGTTGGAATTTCCTATACCAGTTGTCAGTCAAGAATACGATGCTAAATTCACCTTTTAAGTCAATGATCCATAGTTAATCTGATTGAATCAGACCATTGGAGAAGAAGTATGCTTTATAATTATTGTTTGCTTTATAATTTGCCCTAGATCTAGATTTAATTTACTTTGCCTTGTTTTCAGTTTAATTGTTTTCTTTATAATTAATTTCTCTAATCCCCTGTTTTCTAAATGATTTTGGGAAAAGAGATATTCTTTGGAAAAGATCTCCAGATTATAGCCCTTCTCTGTGGGATTCGACCCCTACTTGCCCTAGCTAGTTTAGTTAGTTTTTGTGGGGATTATTTTTAGGATTGCTGACGACCGATCATAAATTTTGGCGCCGTTGCCGGGGAAGGGAAGTGAGATTAGATCCAAGAATTAATCTGCTCTAAAAAAAAATCTTATTTTTTCCGTTTTTTTTTTCTAAAAAAAAAGTTTGTGATTTAAAAAAAATAATTACGGTTTGCGTTAATTTTATAAAAAAAATATTTTCTGTTTTTGCTTTTTAATTTTTGTTTAAGAACTGTTACTGCTAATTTTTCATTCTAGTATTGTTCTTTAATTTTCTAGAAAGTTGCATGCCAAAGACAAGAAGTTGTGGTATTGAAGATTTAGAATTCAATCCTGAGCCTGAAAGAACACTATTCCAAATTGGAAGAAGACACAAAGCTGATTACAAGAAGAGGAGTCATCCAATTCAAATTCTCAACCAAGTTCTCCTAGACATGGCCAACGCAGAAGCACCCAAAACTCTGAGAGAGTTAGCTGCACCAAACGTCAATGCCAAACGCCTAGCCGTTCAATACCCAGATACAACTGAAAACTTTGAGATAAAATCTGTTACCCAAGTTTCACGGTTTGCTTGGAGAAGATCCTCACGGACATCTGACTGATTTCCAGATTGCCTGTGCATCAACAAGTATTCAAGGTATTCCTGAAGATCAATTCATGTTAAGAACCTTTCCATTCACTCTTATAGACCGAGCAAAAGATTGGTTGTACCTTCTACCCACTGGTTCAATCACATCTTGGACGAGCCTTAAGAAGTTGTTCTTGGAAAAGTATTTTCCTGCACATAAAGCATCAAGCATAAGGAAGGAGATTTGCGGAATGAAGCAACGCCATGGAGAAACAATGCATGAATGCTGGGAATGTTTCAAGACACTTTGTGCGAGCTGCGCCAATCATCAAATCAATGAACAGTTGCTGATCCAGTACTTCTACGAAGGATTACTACCATTTGACAGATCTTCCATCGATTTTGCAAGTGGAGGAGCTTTCATAGACAACTCCCGCCGAAGCTTGGACTTTAGTAGAAAACATGGCTGCAAACACTCAACAATTTGGATCTCGAGAAGACTATTCAAGAGAAGGCCATGCAAGAAGAATCAATGAAGTTTCTACCTATTCCACCTCATTGGAGCAACAACTTCAAGAAACGAATCAGCAAATCGCTATGCTCACTGATTTGTTCCATGCAAATTTTTCAAGTGTGCCTAGGGTTCGTGGTATTTGTTCTCAAGGACACTATACTGATAAGTGCCCTACTTTGGAAGACAACAAGCAAGGAGTCAATGCTGTGGGAATACAAGGAGCTTATCAAAGGAATACTGAACTTTCAAAGGTCTAATTTTCAATCTTCACAAGCTGTTTCCATCGAGTTACAACAAATTAAAGAAGCTATGGAGATGATGAGGAAACAAATTAGTCAACTGGCTAGTGATATGAGTGATCTTAAGACACAAGGTCAACAAAGAATTCCATCGCAACCAAAGGTACCTCCTAGAGAGAATGTTAGTGCAATTTCTTTAAGGAGTGGAAAAGAGTTGAAAGAACCCTATCCAACTGATGCCGCACAACAACAAGCTAAAGGAGAGCTGAGCTACACCAAGGAAGACAAATCGCAAGAGCCTGCCGAAATCAAGATTGAAGATGAACGCAATAACAAAGAAGCTGCGCCGATTGAAGGTTCCATCAAGGAGAATGCCGCAATCAAGCCTAAGGATCAAACCGATTCCAACCTAATTCCTTTCCAATCAAGATTAAAAAGTCAAAGAAAGAAGATGATGATCAAGATATTTTGGAGATACTTCGAAAAGTTGAGGTCAACATCCCACTTCTTGATGCCATTCAACAAATTCTAAATTATGCAAAGTTCCTCAACCAACTTTGTACCAAAAAGAAAAGGTTACAAGGTAAGGTAAGCGCTGGAGCTAATTTCTCTGTTGTGACTCAAAAGAGTTTAGCTCCTAAGTGCAAGGATCCAGGTATGTTTTCTATTACTTGTTCTATTGGAAGAAGTATTATAGAGAATGCTATGCTTGATCTAGGTGCCTCTTTAAGTGTGATGCCTTATTCTTTTTACAAATCTTTAAATCTTGGGTCTTTGAAGAATACTGATGTTATTTTGCAATTAGCTGACGGATCTTTGGTTTATCCCAAAGATGTTTTAGATAATATCTTAATTAAAGTTGAGAATCTAATTTTTCCTATCGACATATTCATTATGGATATGGAGTATTCGAAATATCAATGTCCTCTTTTATTAGGAAGACCTTTTCTCAAAACTTCTCATACCAAGATTGATGTATTCAATGGTTCATTGACCATGGAATTCGATGGTGAAGTTATCCACCCTAAAATTTCATCTCAAGTGCCGTTGAAATCTAACAATTTTGTTTATGTTATAAGTTCTAAGTGTGTTAAGAAAGGAGCCATTGAAGATTCTTCATCGACATCACCTGCCCAAATTTCGAATGGAAGACAAAGAATTGCTGCTTTTCAACAACAAAAGGATGAGAATTTTTACCAAATATGGGACAGATTTAAGATGCTTTGCACCAATTGCCCTCACCATGGCATATCACAACAACTTTTGATTACCTATTTCTATGAAGGATTAAGAGTAAATGATCAAATTCTTGTTGATAGCATCAATGATATTCCCTTGTTTGAAAGAACTCCTGATGCCGCATATGAAGCATTAGAAGCTTTGTCTAAAGCAATTGAGCTCCCTAGCTTTAGAAAGAAGAAAGATCGAGCAAAAGAAGCCCATGAAGAGCTAGAAGTCAACAACAAAGAAGTTCGACCATCCCTGAAGATCAACCAACCAAGCAATTCAACTGAGAAGCAAGATATAGATCTTAAACATAGAACTACAGTTGGAAGCATTCTTCAACGCAAAGGTTTAAGAAGCTATGTGTTGATAATCCTCAACATGGTTATGATCAAAGAAGATTGGCTCAACACTTCTATCAAGGATTAAGAGCTTCTGATCGATTGGCTGTCGACACTCTTATCTACATTCCCCTGTTCGATCATAGCACTGCTTAGATATATGAGGTATTGGAGAATTTTGCCCAGATGTTAACGAATATACCGAAGGAAGCTTCTCAAGGACTCAGCCCGGCCATGCCCGTGCCGCATAAGCCAGTATGCCCGGCTACAGCCCGGCCAACCACGTCACATGGCCGGCCAACACAAGTCCAGATCACACTAGCCCGTACGATACCGGCCTCCCTCGCGCCAACCCGTCCGACGATACCGGTCTCTGCCGCGCCACCTGCCCGGTCTTGCCAGGCTACAGCCTTGCCACCTGCACCGCCTACCTGGCCTTGTCCACACCAGGCCGCGCAACCAACACTCCGCAGCCGGCCATGCAAGTTTCCAACCGAGCCACCATCGCACCAAGACTGGACATGCCCGCGCCATGCCTAGCTACATCCGCTGTATACCCACGCCAAGCCAAGCCATGCCAGCCAATATTCGGCCAAGGATGTCCAATGCCATGCCACCTCAAGTTTTCACCAAGATAGGACCGGCCATCACCAAGCCACCACCGGCCAAATGCTTTTTAAGCCGAGTTACATCCATGCCATCGCCAGATCGTGCTGCTTTAAGTTCTTTGATATTTTCAAGTCTTGATAAAATTCAACTTGAAATTATCAAAATCATTGATGAAAATAGATTCATTGAGGACCTGTTGAAGGAATACACTCAAAATTCCTTCACCCTTGAAGAATAACCTTCTTTAAGGCAGTCTAGCCAAAGACCTTAAATAAAGGCGCTTATTTGGAGGCAACCCAATAATATTTTTACTAACCCTTAATTTTTTTTGTTTTATTGTTCTTTTCTTTTTAGGATTCCATGCCAAAGGAGAACAAAAAGGAGCCTACAATATGAAGAAATCGAATGGAGCTTATGCTTGGATTAAACCCCTAAGTTTTCTTAAACCTTATCTCCATATAATTTTTCTTGCAATGCTTTGATTGATTTTTCATTAATATGCGATTCATATAGATTATATAGGTTAATTAGGATTTAAATATGCATATTTATTTTTGCTTTGATTTTCCACACTTGTTCATACATTAAGGACAATGTATCTTTTAAGTGTGGGGAGTGAGTCTACATGCATAGAAATTACATAGAAAATGGCATAATTTTTTCGAAAATTTTGACTTTATATGCATGTATTGAGTTATTGATTTGCTTATGATTGATGATTGCTTAGAATTTTTAAGAATGTTTGATTTATTGATTAATTTATAGTATGATATCTTATTTCTTAGATTAGGTATAATTGAAGTTTGTGATAATTGCTTACCATGGATTATTTCTATGATTGCCTATTTTTAGAACTTATATTTAATTTTTATTGAAACTACACTTATGAGAGTATTTTATGAATATGTCAAAAATAAGTGTGGGGGACTATCTATATTAAAAGGGTAGCTTAATAATCTTTTTCATAAACAAAAGTGTTTTTCATGCAAGAGGAGAAGAGATATCTTCTACCTTAAATTTTAAAAAAATCCATTGCTGTCATTCTTCTCTTTAAAAAAAAGGAGTTAGTAACCCTTGGGAAGAGGATAAGAGCCATGGATCGGCAGAAGTATTGTCCCTCTAGAGTGCTAGTAGCCTCAAAATAAAATAAAGGGCGTTAGTAACCCCTAATCATGGAACACTTTGAGGTTAGTAACCTCACTTTTCTAAAAATCATTTACCCTTTGAAAATCATTATAACCCATGCGAAATTCTTGATTTGTATTCATGATATGCAATCGTTTGAGTAGTGGAGATAAAGATGAAGACATAAGCTTATAGAAAGAAGTAGTTATAGGTGTAATGAATGATAAGTGATTAAAGCTACTTTGATTATGGCTACTTAAGAATAAAGATGCTTGCTATATCTTGATCCTGTGAATTGAGTGCTCTTAATATTCTTTGTTATTCTGATTTCATAATTGAATTGATCCTTGATATATGTATGTATTCAAAGTTTTACAAAAGATTTGAACATAAGTGTATAGATTTAAAATTAGTAAGTCTTAATTTTAGTTTGTCTACACTAGTTTGCTAGGGACTAGCAAAGGTTTAGTGTGGGGGAAAATATGATCGAGCTAAAATTATGCATATTTTTATAGCTATTTTTATATACTTTTTGCCACTTTTATATGTGTTTTTACCCTATTTTGCAAGTATTTGTGTTTTTAGGTCTTAAAGACAAGAAACGTGAAAACTTAATGTTTTTCACTCTTTTTGGAGCTATTTTGGAGACTTTTCACTCAACTATGGATTTGAAGATTCGAAGTTCGTGTTTGAAGATTTCTTGAAGATATTTTGAAGATTTGAAGACTATTGAAGAATTATGTCAAGAAGTAAGAATTGAAGATTTGCAGCTTATTTGCAAAGGATTGAAGCCAAGCCCGGAAGTTAAGGATTTTTGGATAATTTATATGGGATTATACTCAGCCCATATAAGTCCACAATTGGAGTTAAAATCCCAATTGGTGCCGCATGGACCCTCCAAAATATCAAAATCCCGTAATTTCCCGCATCTAGTCCTATTTGGAGTAGGAATCAGCGCAGTGTCGGTAGAAAGGCCATAACTTTCTGCTAAGATATTCGTTTTGAGCCCATGAGAAGCCGTTGGAAAGTTAATTTCGAGCTCTACAACTTTCCTTTGAAGTTCAAAGCCCAGTTCTGCCATCTTCAAGCCCGAATCTGCCGTTGAAGTTTCTGCAGAAATCCAGAAAATTCCATAATCCTATTTTGACTTGGATTCTACTCTAGGAAGACATCTAATCCAACTTGGAGACCAAGTCAGGCCTAAACCGTCCTACCCCTATTCCTGCACTATAAATAGCCATCTCCTGTATCACAAATCATATACTTTACTGATCGAGCTCAAATTATGCATATTTTATGGCTATTTTTCTATACTTTTTACCACTTTTATATGCATTTTTACCTTATTTTCTAAGTATTTGTGTTTTTAGTCTTTATGAGAAGTGAAATTGAGAATTTGCTTATTTTCACTACTTTTGGAGCTATTTTGATGACTTTTTACACATATATTAGCAAAGTAATTTTGAGTATAGATTTGGAGATGCAAAGTTCGTGTTTGAAGATTTCTTGAAGATAATTGGAAGATTTGAAGATCATTGAAGAATTATTTCAAGGAGCAAGGATTGAAGATTGGAGCTAAATTGCAAAGGATTGAAGGCAAGCCGAGAAGAAGTCCTGAAATTGAGGATTTTTGGATAATTTATATGGGAATATACTCAGCCCATATAAACCTATAATTAAAGTTAAAATCCCAATTTGTAGGCTTAATATCCAAAAGAATATCCAAATCCCGCATTAATCCCGCAGATTTGCGATATAAGCCCGGTTTCAGCGCAGTCTCGGTAGAAAGGCCATAACTTTCTGCTCAGATGTCCGTTTTAAGCTCATGAGTAGCCATTGGAAAGCTAACTCCGAGCTCTACAACTTTCCTTTGAAGTCCGAAGCCGAATTCTGCTGTTCTCAAGCCCGAGTCTGCCGGTGAAATTTCTGCAGAATCCAGAAAATTCCAGAATCCTATTTTAACTTGGATTCTACACTAGGATGACATCTAATCCAACTTGGAGTCTAAGTCAGCCATAAACCGCCCTATCTATGTTCCTCCACTATAAATAGCCACCTTAGGACTAGATTTTGTATGTAATTTTTATTCTCATAAGATATATTGTTTAGTTGAAGATTTGGCGGAGAAAAACCCTAGGAGCCGCCGCCCCCTTCTCTTCCTCATCCATAGATAAGTTCTCTTCTTCTTATTTCTGGATGCTCACTCAATTTATGAGTGAGTAATCCTTTTCTTTTCTCCAATGTAGAATTTAATTGATCTCTTGACTTATTCCATTGTGAGATTTTGTGCTTTTATATGAGAATTTATTTGAGTATTTCTTAGATCTCTGTATGAATTCTATGTTGCTTGTTTTGATTGATTGGGTCGACACTTTCATGATAGATTGAGTTAGCATTGGCTAGATTAAGTTGTGAATTAATCACTCCAGCTTAATTTTATGTAGCAATTGGATGTGAATTAATCCTCCGTCCAAGAGAGAAAAGAATCAATGGGCGAGAAATTTCTCATTGTGCTTGTTATTAAATTACTTGTTCTTCATGCTTTATTCCTAAGTGATCTTTAAGCCCTAAGAAAGTAATTGCTTGCTGAAAGAATAAAAGGGATAGATTGACTTTAATCGGTAATCTAGTCTAATTAAGGTAATTTAGGTTAAGTCCGACAAGCTATTCAAGGTTCTCATAATCTTTAGATATCAATGATCCATGTTATTGTTGTCAAGAGGGATATTAATTCTATGTTGGAGGTTTCTATTTAATTGATTTTCTCATAATATTCACTACTTTTGATTAATTGTTTTCTTTAATTTTCTTGATTGCTCTCTTAGTTAATTTACTTTTAGTTAGATTTCATTTTAATTCTTCTTTAAATTCTATTTATTAATTTGTTTTGTTTGAGAAAAGGAAGAGCCGATCTCTCTGTGGCTTCGACCCCTACTTGTCCTAGCTAGTTTAGTTAGTAATTGTTGGGATAATTATTTTTATGATTGCCGACGACCGATCATAAATTTTGGCGCCGTTGCCGGGGAGATTGTGTTTAATTTTTTTTTCTCTTATTTTTATATTAGATTAGATTTGCACTTGATCATCTTTGTTTTGCAGAAAAGATCCAATGGAGCAATCACAAACGTTACAAGAGCTGAATTTGAACTGTGAATTGCCGCCCCTTTGTATTGACTATCCAGCCATGGATATGTCTTACAAATTGAAGCCAGGAGTAATCCGTATGCTGCCGATTTTTCAAGGAGAACATCATGAGAATCCTCATGAACATCTGCAAAGTTTCTTTCTGAAGTGTGCCACAATCACTGGGATGCCTGAAGAGGACTTGAAACTTCGAACTTTTCCTGTCACATTAGACGGAAAGGCAAAAGAATGGTTCTTAAGACTACCACCCAAATCCATAAAATCTTGGAAAGAGATGGAAACAATATTTCTCAATAAATACTTTCCGGAAGCTAAGCGTGCTGATGTCAGAAGAAAGATCAACACTTGTGAACAATTGAAAGGCAAAAAGTGGTACCAATACTGCGAGAGATATAACCAGATCTGCGCAAGTTGCCCCTACCACAACATCAGCGAAGCACTTTTGATTCAACACTTTTATGATGACCTTATTTATGAAGATCACACCTATGTCGACGCCGCCAGTGGAGGAGGACTTACATTCAAAACCCCTGAAGAAGCAAGGAAGTTGCTCAACACTATGGTAGAGAACATACACCAATTTGGTACAACCAATGAAGCCGACGCAGGAAAGGAGTTAGAGATATTGGAAATCCGCAAGGAGCTAAAAGAGTTCGTAGATGAAACCAAATACACCATATCCTCATTGACTGCTCAATGTGGAAATTTAGCAACGATGTTTGCTAATTTCATGAATATCCAATCACAAGCTTATGCTCAAATTCCCCCATATGTGCCGCAAGGGCCTATGAGAGGAAACATATAAGGACATGGGATCAACGCCATTGGAGAACCTCTATGTCGATACCCACAAGAGTTGGAATTGCATGATAAGCTATTACAACTGTCGTAACGTCCAAATCGTGGGATCTGAGCGCTAGACTTCATGACAAGGAGTCGCCACCAATCTTTTTTATCTAGGTGTGATTGGCCACCTAAGTTTGATTAACCATTTTAATGGGTTCTTAATAGTTAAATTAAGTTCATTAATAATGATTAACCATTAGTCTTCATCACCAGATTTAGGGTTCGGGAGTTCAATTACGTGTAGGGAAGGTATTAGCACCCCTACAACGCCTGTCAAAAAGACAGTACCATTTAACTAAACATTAACCTTATAGCCTTAATTATTACTTTTAATCCTCTAAATTTATAATTGTTAAATTTACCCTTTTAATTAAATTGTCTTCGATTTCCTCACATTTTGACAAAAATTTTAGACAATTATCCTCAAGAGTATTCAAGAAATTTTAAATTTCTTGAAGAGGCTCCGTCGTCGGAATTTTAAATTATTACCTTTATACTTTATTAACAATTCAATTGATTTTTAATTATTATCATTTTTATATACAGTCTTCCACAAATTGGCAAGACTAATTAAATACCCATTTTAACTTATATCAATTCAATTAATTTTTGATTATTTCCATTTTTATATATAGTCTCCCACAAGTTTGGCAAGACTTTAAAGAAAAAGATTTATTTTACTATGTTAAAAACAATTTTGATTTAATTCCTTTTATTTAATGGTTTCCCACACATTAGCAAAACCTAATATTTATTTATCTATTTATTATTTTTATAATTGAATTTTCCATAATCATGTTTAATATTATTTATTTTGTTTCCTTTTCTATATCTTCTAAATCTCCCACAATTTGGCAAGATTTAGAAAATATT